>AWOL01S0062837.1:1404-12457 GCA_000715115.1 Nicotiana otophora
CAATACAATCCAATATCAGATAGGAGAGTTGGAATCCGCGTCTGCCTTCGTGCGTCGCGTGCCCATGGATGCGGACTCAGCTTTTGCAGTTTTCCAGTTCGCGAAGTGATCCATACCTTTGCTTCACTTTGCTGTTTTGTGCCTTCAGTTTTTTCCTTTTTCGTGTCTGTTTTCATGCCACACACGAGATTGGACGAGCTCCAAATTCTTTCCATCTCTTCCTTGTGTGTCAAATTGTCATATTTCTTCATTTATCATCCAAACTCGTTCATACACATAAAAAACACATAATGAGCATATTTCACTTGAAAAAACACGTAATCTCCCACGACTCACACAAGAATTAATATGCAAATATACTAAAAAATATACACTTTTCATCATTTATCATCACCCCACACTTAAACTCTTGTTTGTTCTCGAGCAATTTAAAATTAAGTACGTCGGCAAGTAACACATTTTAAAATATACCCAAGCATCCTACCAATGACAATGGTTTATATCAATGCACAGAACCTAGCATAAGCACTATTTATACTTTTCTTCAAGGTTTAAAATGATGCCAAGATTATATAAAATATTTGTGTGGCTCTTTCTAACATCCTAGCCTCAAAAGATGACTCGAGTATATTCCTCTTTGTGATTCGCTTCTTTTGCAAACTAAAGATACGAGTTCCTTACCAACCCGTTGTAAAGCATGTGTCCTCACCAACAAAACAAAGATAGCAATCAGTCCGCGCACTCAAATATGAATTCAAGTATAATTTAAGGACTCACATAATGAAAGAATTCACTCACTCTCACAAAGAAACTCATGTACCCCCAAAGCTTACCATAGGCTTTCCCATAATATAAGTCTCTATAAATTTAAACTCGCAAAGTCTAGGATCAATTAGATCTTCATGGGTTGTAATGTGGGCTAAGAGACGGGTAGGATATATATAGATAATAATGACTAACCCTCCTAAGCACTTTTAATACAATATATTTTAACTTTTAAGCACGTCCTCTTCATGATCACTCAAAATATTGCTACGAAACTGTACAAGACGTAGCCTATTGACTTTAAGCACACCTACATAAGCATTAGCACATATCAAAGTGAATTAGAGGTTTTTTTTTATTTTGTATTTTCTTTTTCTTTCTTTCTTTTTCTAAATCTTTTCAACACCCTGCATAAATTGGTATTTCCAGCTAGTGGCTCTCTCAGTACACACATGCACCTTTTGGCCTCTCAATACACATATGCATATTTTGACCTTTCTATGGTTCCACTCAAAAACTACCCAATATCTTTTCCTTCTCTTCTAGCGACTTAAGTGCTTTCGTAGGTAAAGGTTCAACAAGATTTCATTAAGAATAAAAGGGATTTGTCTTGTAATGTGAGTACCAAAAAAATGGTTTACAGGCTCAAGTGGCTAACAAAGAATAATTTTATCACTGGTAGGGAAGTAGCTCAAAGGTCAATCAAAGAAACGCCTATATCATTTTCTAGACTCACAATGCTTTCTTATTTCGCTTCAACTCATACACAGGGCAAGTTCTAGAGTAGCAAGGGACAACACAAAGTTTATCCAAATATCTCACCTCATACAATGCACATGACTACCTAGGACGGCTCAAACTCGACTATCAAGTTAAGGCAACTAAGCACAGTCATACTATAATTCAATCACATAGGATGTACATAATACGAGTCAAAAGATGAGCTAAAGTGTCAAAATAAGTCACATATACTCTCAAGGTATATAGTCACAAGAATCAAGAATAAAGTACTCAACACAAATGCTCCAACTTTAAGCCCCGATATAAAACATGTCAAAACGCATAATGTCATGACTCAATTTCACCTATAGGTCGTGATGGCATCCAACACTACAGCTAGGCAAGCCAACTAGTAATTTAAACTCGTATTCAATTCTTTTAAAATTAACTAAGTAATTAAACTCTTCTTACTTGCGGGAATTTAGTAAATTAAAACAACCAAGAACAAAATTTAAATCCAAACATTCTATTAGTGTTTGTGTCAAGACCTGATGTCACAAGTGTATGAGCATCTAATAGATTATACAAAAATTATAAATACTGTCTGGAATGAAATAGACAGAATAAAATTTTTTAGAAGAGGCACTAGTTGCTGCAGAACGGCTCAGAAAGCAGCTCACCACTAAGCCTCTGGATAACGCAGGTGCGCGCCGATAGGTCCAATGATAGCATCTATCTCAGGTCCTGCACAAAAGTGCAGCATGAGTATGTAAACAACATGTACCCAGTAAGTATCAAGCCTAATCTCGAAGAGGTAGAGGCGAGATAGCCGACTTTGACACTCACTAAGGGTCAATAATAATAATTGAAATAAAACTAGAATATCTAAATCAACATGATTTACATAGTTAAAAATATTTTTTATTTAACCAGCATAAATAATTAAATTCCTTCAAATGCAGCAATTTCCAATCTACTAATTAAATTCACAAGCTGCAATTAAAATATCAAGGTATCGTGTAATTATTATTATTTGGCACGATTTCTGGCGAGGTCGTACGGCCCGATCCAGAGTGTCGTGTACACTACCGAGGGACATACGGCGCGATCCATAGATGAATCTATACTGCTGAGCCGTTCGGCCCGCTCCACAAGAAAGGAGTACATTTTCTTATGTACCTCCGGAAGGAGAGTATATTTATTATAGACTAATTCGAGAGGATGAACAATTTCTTTTAATAATTAAATAATTTAAACAGAAAATTAAGTATATGAGATTTTCATCTTTTACTAACTTTACCTAACAATGCACAATATATTTCAAATAATTTAATTAAATAAAGAATACAATTTACACACGTAATTCATGATTTGAATCTTAAACTACCCTGACTTTAGCATAAATGGTATCTACGTACAGACTCTACTCGTGTGTACGTAGCCCCCACAATTAGCAACAATGATTAATTTAATCACCTATGGGATAATTTTCCCCTCACAAGATTAGACAAGAGACTTACCTTGTCTCAAAGTTCACTTTTCCGATTAAATGTCACGTAAAACCTCAATTCGGTGCCGAAAAATTCGAAACTATCCAAAAGTTATATAAAATAATTAATACATGTTCAATAATTCGAAATTTATCTATTAAATAAATTACCCTATCCAAAATGATAAAATTCCTAAAATTTACTTCGGGCCCACGTGCCCGTATGCCAGAAATTTTCGGAGGAAAACGTTGCCCATAATCTCAAGAACTCAAATATATAATTTCTTTCCAATTCCATAACCATTTTCGTGGTTAAAATCTCATTTTTGTAAGAATCTAGGGTTTTCATCTAAACCCTTAATTTCTAAGATTTACCGGTTATAATCTACCCATAATCTATGTATTTAACTCAAAGTATGTAGAATTAACTTACCTTCAAGTTGCTAGTTGAATTCCCCTCTCAAAAAGCTCTGAAATCGCCCAAACATGGAAGAAAAACGGACAATAATGGACTGAGCTTCGTCCGTTTTAAGGTTCTGCCCAAGCAGTGGTTTCGCACCTGCGGAAAAGCCTCGCAGGTACGAGTTTTTCCCTTGCTGCCAAGCTTCGCATCTGCGCGTTCGCAGGTGCGCCCAAAGTTCCTCACCTGCGGTGGCAGATTTGCTCCTCAGCTTCGCACCTGTGGCTGGTGGCTTGCACCTGCGAGCTCGCACCTGCGGCTGCCCATGTGCAGGTGCGATCATACCAGAAGCTGGAAGCTTCAGCTCTTCTTCAAAATGCCAAAATTGATCCGAGCCTCGTCCGGTTAACACTCGGGGCCCCGCCCGAACATACCAACATGTCTGAAATCATAAAACGGACTCGTTCGTACTCTCAGAACGTGTAAAACAACATCAAATCTAAGAATCATACCCCAAACCAAATTGATTCAACTTAGAAATTTTAAATTCTTCAAACTTACTCTGAACGTGCCGAAATATACTTATACTACTTGGAATGACACCAAATTTTGCGTGCAAGTCTTAAATCACTATACGGAGCTATTCCCAGACTCGAAATTCCAAACGGAATTCAAATTCTCCAAAACCTATCCCAAACCAAATTTAAAGAACTTTAAACCTTCAAATAGTTAATGTTTTTGCTATTAAGCGCTAAAATGCTCCCGGGTTATTCAAAATCCGATTCGAACATACGCCCAAGTCCGAAATCATCATACGAACCCGTTGGAACCGTTAAATCCCGATTTCGTGGTCGCTTTCTCAAAATGTTGACCGAAGTCATACTTGACCTTTAAAGCCAAACTAAGGAACCAATTGTTCCGATTTCAACCCGATCACTTCCAAATTCTGAACCAACCATCCCCGTAAGTCATAAATTATTAAAAGCACATTCGGAAAGTTTTATTTAAGGGAACGGGGTTCTAAAAGTCAAAATGACCTGTTGGGTCATTACATTCTCCATCTCTTAAACAAACGTTCGTCCTCGAACGGGTTTAGAATTGTACCTGGAGTGCCGAATAAGTGTGGATATTTGCTCTGCATGTTTTCCTCGGCCTCCCAAGTCACTTCCTTGACTGGTTGGCCCCTCCACTGGACTTTTAATGCAGAAATCCTCTTGGACCTCAACTGGCGAACCTATTTATCAATAATGGCAACTGACTCCTCTTCATTACCCAAGCTATTATCTAGCTGAACTGTGCTGAAGTCTAACACAAGTGACAGGTCGGCATGATACTTCCGGAGCATAGATACATGAAAAACCGGATAAACTCTTGATAGACTAGGAGGCAAGGCAAGCTCGTAAGCAACCTCCACAACTCGTCCCAACACCTCAAATGGGCCTATAAACCTTGGGCTCAACTTCCCCTTTTTCCTAAATCTTATGATTCCCTTCATCGGCGAAACCTTTAAGAGAACTTTTTCACCAATCATAAATGATAAATAACGCGCTTTCTGATCTGCGTAACTCTTCTGTCAGGACTGTGTTGCACAAAGTCGCTCCTTAAACAACTTTACCTTTTCCAAGGTATCTTTCACCAAATCAATACCATATAATTTAGCCTCACCGGGCTCAAACCATCCGATGGGCGAACGATATCGCCGACCATATAAAGCCTCAAATGGAGCCATCTCGATGCTGGACTGGTAACTGTTATTATAAGCAAACTCGGCCAAAGGCAAGAAACGATCCCATTGGCCTCCAAAGTCAATTACACATGCCCTGAGCATATCCTCCAAAATCTGAATTGTCCGCTCTGACTGCCCGTCAGTCTGCGAATGAAAGGATGTGCTGAGTTCTACACGGGTCCCCAATTTACTCTGTACTGCTCTCCATAAATGTGAAGTAAACTAAGGGCTCTATCTGATATGATAGAAATTGGCATGCAGTGCAACCGAACTATTTCATGAATATATATTTGGGCCAACCTTTCTGAAGTATACATAGTCACAACAGGAATAAAGTGTGCCGACATGGTCAACCTATCAAAAATGACCCAAACTGCATCAAACTTCCGCAAGGTCCGCGACAACCCAACTACAAAGCCTATAGTGATGCGTTCCCATTTCCACCCTGGTATAGTCATCTGCTGAAGTAGGCCACCTGGCCTCTGGTGCTCATATTTAACTTGTTGGCAATTTAGATACCTAGCTACATACCCAACTATGTCCTTTTTCATTCGTCGCCACCAATAATGCTGCCTCAGGTCACGATACATCTTCGTAGCACCTGGATAAATAGAAAACCGAGAACTGTGTGCCTCCTCTAGGATATTTTTCCTCAGTCCATCCACATTAGGAACACATAGACGATCCTGGAGTCGCAGAACACCATCCAATCCAATAGTAACTTCCTTGGCACCACCCCGTAGTACTGTTTCTCGAAGAACCAATAAGTGTGGATCATCATACTGGCGAGCCTTGATCTGCTCAAATAGTAAAGACTGAGCAACAACACATGCAAGAACTCGACTGGGCTCTAAAATATCCAATCTTAGAAGTCTGCTAGCCAAGGACTGAATATCCAAAGCTAATGGCCTCTCCTCTACTGAAATGAAAGCCAAACTACTCATACTCTCCGCCTTTCTACTCAAGGTGTCTGCAACTACGTTTGCTTTGCTCGGATGATACAAGATAGTAATATCATAATCTTTTAGTAACTCAAGCCATCTGCATTGTCTCAAATTTAGGTCCCTCTACTTGAACAAATGCTGCAAACTGCGATGATCAGTGTAAACTTCACAAGACACCCCATAAAGATAATGCCTCCAAATCTTAAGAGTGTGAACAATCGCAGCTAACTCCAAATCATGCACCGGATAATTCTTCTCGTGGGGCTTCAGTTGATGTGAAGCATATGCAATAACTCGCCCTTCCTGCATCAATACACAACCCAAGCCAACACGTGAAGCGTCACAATACACTATATACATNACTCAAGCCATCTGCATTGTCTCAAATTTAGGTCCCTCTACTTGAACAAATGCTGCAAACTGCGATGATCAGTGTAAACTTCACAAGACACCCCATAAAGATAATGCCTCCAAATCTTAAGAGTGTGAACAATCGCAGCTAACTCCAAATCATGCACCGGATAATTCTTCTCGTGGGGCTTCAGTTGATGTGAAGCATATGCAATAACTCGCCCTTCCTGCATCAATACACAACCCAAGCCAACACGTGAAGCGTCACAATACACTGTATACATCCCTAAACCAGAAGGCAACACTAACACTGGTGTTGTAGTCAATGTTGTCTTGAGCTTCTGAAAAACTGCCTCACAATCATCGGACCATCGGAATGGAGCACCCTTCCGGGTTAATTTGGTCAAAGCTGCTGTAATAGATGAAAAACCTTCCACGAACCGATGATAATAACATGCTAAACCCAGAAAACTCTTCATCTCAGTCACCGAAGTGGGACGATGCCAATTATGAACTGCCTCGATCTTTTTGGGATCAACCTTAATACCCTCGCCTGATACAATATGCCCTCAAAATGCTACAGACTCAATCTAGAACTCGCATTTGGAGAACTTAGCATATAGCTTTTGTTCCCGCAACATCTGAAGCACCACTCTCATATGCTGCTCGTGCTCTTCCTTATTGCGCGAGTAAATCAAAATATCATCAATGAAGACAATGACAAACGAATCAATATATGGCATGAATACCCAATTCATCAAATCCATAAACACTGTCGGGGTGTTAGTTAAACCGAATGACATCACTGGAAACTCATAATGACCATATCTAGTTCTGAAAGCAGTCTTCGGAACATCTGAATCCCAAATCTTCAATTGGTGCTACCCCGACCTCAAGTCGATTTTAGAGAACACCCTAGCACCCTACAGCTGGTCAAATATATCATCAATACGCGATAACGAGTACTTGTTCTTAATGGTGACTTTGTTCAATTAGCGATAATCAATACACATTCGCATCTTTCCATCCTTCTTCTTCACAAATAATACTGGTGCACCCCAAGGCGATACACTCGGTCTGACGAACCCTTTGGCTAGTAACTCCTCAAGCTGTTCTTTTAATTATCTTAATTTTTTCGGAGCCATGCATTAGGGTGGGATATTAGGTTGGGTAGCTGGAGCCAAATCAATACAGAAATCAATATCACGATCAGGTGGCATGCCTGGAAGATCTGAAGGAAATACATCGGAGAACTCCCGAACTACAGGCACTGAATCAATAGTCAGAATATCTGTAGTAGTATCTCGAACATAGGCTAGATAAGCTAAACAACCCTTCTCAACCATGTGTTGAGCCTTCATAAAAGAAATAACCCGATTAGATGCACTAACAGACGAAACCTTCCACTCCAACCTAGGTAATTATGGAATAGCCTAGGTAATAGTCTTGGCATGGAAATCTAGAATGACATGATATGGAGATAACCAGTCCATGCCCAGGATAATTTCAAAATCGGTCATCTCAAGCAATAGGAGATCTGCTCTAGTTTCATAACCACATAATGTAATAATACAGGTCTGGTAGATCTGATCCACAACAACAAAATCGCCCATTAGAGTGGACACATAAATGGGAGTACTCAAGGACTCATGAGAAACACCTAGAAATTGAGTAAATAAAGAGGACACATATGAATATGTAGATCCTGGATCAAATAATACGGAGGCATCTGTGCTGCAAATAGAAATAGTACTTGTAATCACGGCATCTGAGGCCTCTGCTTCTGGTCTGGTCAGAAAAGCATAGAACTGAGCTGGAGCGCTAATTGGCTGGCCTCCGCCTGGCTGACCTCCACCCCTAGGACGGCCCATGCCTACTTGTCCTCCACCTCTTGGTGGTCGGACTACTGGTGGAGCAACTGGTGCGGTAATCATAGGCTGCTGACCCTACTGCACTGGTTTACCCCGAAGCCTGGGGCAGAATCTCTGTATGTGACTGGGATCCCCACACCCGTAATAACTCTTTGGTACAATGAGCCGCCGACTAAGAATCTGGCCTTGGTGACCTGAATATGCTTATCTTTCATAACCTGTTCTCGGCTCCGCTGACGCACACCCTCAATACTCCGGGCTATCTCCACGACCAACTCATAAGAAGTCCCCATCTCAACCTCTCAGGCCATAGTGGCATGAATGCCAGTATATAAACCTGCAACAAATCTCCGCACTCTATCCGCCTCAGTAGGGAGTATCATAAGTGCATGGCGAGATAACTTAGAGAAACGCGCCTCATAATCGGTCACTGACATCTGACCCTGCTGGAGCTGCTCAAACTGAAACTGCAACCCTTCCCTATAGGAGGGTGAAATATACCTGTCTAGGAAGATACAGGTGAACCTGTCCCAAGTCATGGGAGGAGAATCTGTTGGTCTGCCAAGAAGATAAGACTTCCACCATCTACGGGCTCTGCCCTCTAGTTGAAAAGTAGCAAAGTCTACCCCATGAGACTCCAATATCCTCATGTTATGTAGTCTGTCCCTACACCGATCAATGAAGTCTTGGGGTCCCTCATGTCGCTCACCCGCAAAGACAGAAGGATGTAGCCTAGTCCATCTGTCCAATAGTTTCTGCGGATCAACGGCTGCAGCTGGCCTGGGCTCAGGTGTAGCTGCTGCAACTGGCTGGGCTCCACCAATAGGTAGTGCACCCTGGGTCTGATATACAGCAGTTGCCTACCCATGAGCCTGTGCGGTAGGGGTCTGTGCTCCCCCGCTTGCCTGAGATATGGCTGGGTCTACCGAAAATAAACCGGCCTGGGTCATAGTATCCATGAATCGCAGCATATGACCCATGACATCCTGGAATCCCGATACAGATGTGAAATCAACCGGAGCTGGCTCTGCCACAAGCACCTCACCTTGTTCCTCAATAATGAGATTCTCTACTGGACCCACTGGCAACATAACTAGAACAGTCTTGGGACGTCCTCGCCCTCTACTACAGGCTGGAGCCCTCCCTCGGCCTCTATCTCTAGCAACTGGGAGAGTAGCTCTACCTTGGTCTGGAACCTCATTAGGGCGCGTTATCACCATCTGTGAGAGAATAAGAGAAAGATATTTAGTACTACATCAATTGCACGATAGAAGATGAAGAAAGGTAGTTTCTGTAACAACCCGACTGGTTGTTTTGAGTATTACATCCCTGTTCCCCCATTTACTGCTCAATTTATGCTTTACACTCATTTTAAGACTTACCGGATTAGTTGGTGCGGGTCCGTAGGGAATTCAGAGTGAAATGAGACACTTAGTCTCATAATTGAAACTTTTAAGTTAGAAAAGTTAACTGGATGTGGACTTATGTGTAAACTACCTCGGAATAGAGTTTTGATGATTCCAATAGCTCCATATGATTATGTTAGACTTAAGAGCATGTTCAGAAATGTTTTTTGAAGCCCGTAGCTAAATTAGACTTGAAATGGCTAAAATAGAAATTTAAGTTTGGAAGTTTGAACGAGGAGTTGACTTTTTGATATCAGGGTCAAAATCTGATTCTGGAAATTTGAATAGCTTCGTTATGTAATTTATGACTCGTGTGCAAAATTTGAAGTCATTCCGGATTGATTTGATGTGTTTCGGCACAAGATAGAGAATTTGAAAGTTCAAAGTTCATAGATTTTGATTTGAGGTGCAATTCAAAGTTTTGATATTATTTAATGTGATTTGACGCCTCGAGTAGGTCCGTGTTATGTTATGGAACGTGTTGGTATATTTGGTTGAGGTCCCGAGGGGCTTGGGTGTATTTTTGGATCATGGGTTGAGAGATTAGTAAAGTTAAAAAATTTGGGAGTTTGTCCATGGTCAATATCGGGTCAAGACAACCTCTTTTTAGTGTTTTGAGTGTGCAAGAAGGTCCGTATCGTATTTTATGATTGAAATTCATATATGTTTTGTGTCTGGGAGTTCCGGATGAGTTTCGGGGTGAGTTTTGAGCGAGTCCGGGCATTTCGGCACTTCAAAGGAAAATGCAAACCGCAGAGTAAATAATTTCACACTTTGATGTAAATAACAATTATAAATCTGATCCTGAGGGTATGAAACCCCGAAAATTGGTATTATGTGATTACTTTGGAGGTGATGCACAATCTAGGTAAGCGGGCGTGTGGGCATGCACCGAGAGAATTGTGACTTGATCTGTACCGTGAGACTGTAAAGTTGAATAAATTGTTGTTAGCTATGTGCTCTCTATATGTTGTGGAAATTTGACTGGAAACCATGTTTAGGCTATATGTTGGTACTGTTGGGACCCACAGAGGTCGTGTACATGTTGAATTATCTACTTAATTTTTGTTTGTACTCAGTCACAGTTTACTTGATTATTTTTTCTCAGTCTCTACTGTTCATTATTGATGCAACACATCATTGTTGTTTGGGATGATTTCATGATTTATGAGAGCCCGAGAGACTAGAGATATTTATGACTGAGCAAGGCTGAGGGCCTGATTGTGAGATATATTATTATAGCATGTGATTGTCCGTGCAGCACATGAGTTGTCCGTGCAGATCCAGATATTATATTATAGCACGTGAGTTGTCCGTGTAGCACGTGAGTTGTCCGTGCAGCACGTGAGTTATCCGTGCGGATCCAGATATTTATACTATG
>AWOL01S0062839.1:0-16926 GCA_000715115.1 Nicotiana otophora
CGCAGAACCTGTTCCGGAGCTTCATTTTTGGGTTTTTAAAACCCGACCCTACTTTGTTAAATATACGGTTTGGGCCATTTTGAGCAAAAATCTAACATTTTAGAGTGAGAGAGAATGCCCTAGAGTGAGAAGGTGTTCCTCAATAATTGATTCTTTAATTCTTGCTCAAATCTTGGATGATTAACAAGGAAAATCCACAAGGTCTTCATCCTAAAGGTAAGATTCTACACCCTAACCCTCAATTTCGAATTTGTCTAGAAATGGGTAATTAGCAAGATACATTTTGGGCATGAGAGTTGTTTATTTTATATGCATATGTTATCAAAGGGTGTAGGAAGATTGTTGAGCTAAAAATGATAAATATTGGGTTGTGGAATGATGGAATCCTCTATAAAAGGACCTTTAAACCTTAATGCACACCTAGTGTTTGATAAAATGCTCAAATGAGCTAGAACCATGAGCATCTTCCTAATTTTGATTCAATTTGTTATATTTCTACAATAGATTGAAGTTGCTAAAAAGTTCGGAACATATTAGAGTTTAAGGAAGCTCAATTGAGGTATGTTGGCTAAACTCTTCTCTTAGAATTGGATCCCATGATCAGGTGAATTGTGTAAGTCCCGAGTGGTTCATTATAAAATTGGCTATTCCGAGTAAGATTGGGTTGAAAGATTTATGTTCAACAAGTATTCCAAATACTTTATTTATTTTATGTTATCAATTAAGGATGTGTTAAAAATATGGGCCGTGCATTAGAAATGTTCGACTTCAAGTTAACTCTAAACGAAGGCTATTATGCCAAATTTTGTGAAGAATCTGTATGTGCCTTAGACTCTGAATTACTCACATGTGTACCACATGCCTTGATTTGAATTGTTGTTGATGATGTTGATGTTAGAAAGTGAAAAAGTAAGCATGAAATACTAAATACGGCCAACGTGCCAAGAATGATCTTATAATTATGGCCATTAGTGCCAATGAAATGAAAATATATAAAAGTAATATGAAATGCGATGATTGATATAAAAGGTTGATGTCTCAAATAAGACAGCCTAGCTAGTCGGGTCGTGATCGGACACCATGTCACACACATGGTGGTGATTGTGCTAGAAATTATGATTGTGGTCGATGTCCCTAATGGATAGCCTAGCCGATCGGGTCGTGATCGGACTCTGTGATAAACACGGTGGTACTGATACTGAAAGTAATTGGGGTTGATGTCTCTAATAAGATAGCCTAGCCGATCGGGTCGTGATTGGACTCCGTGCTAAGAGTACGGTGGTATTGGTATTGTGAATAATAGTATTGTGAACAATGGAATATCGATACTAAAAATCTCCCAATGTGAGATATGGAAATTAATTTTAACACTGCCTTGACCCTAAATTGAAGTTTGATGTTGATTAAGGCTTCCGTTGATATTATGATATTCTTGTTTATATTATTTATCATTCTATTGAGAGGGTGTTTTGTCATTCATACTAGTACTATTCCATATGTACTAACGTCCCTTTTGCCGGGGGCGCTGCATCTTCAATGGATGCAGGTGGTTCCACAGCAGGAGACACTGATCAGTATAGCGGTACATCCTCTTCCCAGCTGACTTCGTGAGCCCCACTTCATTTCGAGGTCATGTATCTTTTGTTCCTCGTGTATTATGTTTGAGGTATAGGTGGGGCTGGCATTATCATAGTACTGTTTTGTATCTATTAGAGGCTCCGTAGACATAGTGTGGGTGGTGTATTGGTGCTGGGAAAGTCAAACTATGTTGTGTTGTGGTTGTATTACTTGTCCATTTGAGACTTTAAAAATGATGAAACTTATGGTAAGAAGTTGGTATTACAGACATGATCATCTTTTTGTCTAATTAATGAAATATGTTTTATCTCCATTCACAGATGACTTGGGTAGAAGGAAATCTAATAGGCTTGCTCGGCCGGGTTCACTCGGTTGAGCGCTGGTCGCGCTCCCTGAGTTTGGGGCATGACAACGCTGTATCTATAATAGATGCAGGTGGTTCCACAACATGCGGCTTTGATCAGTGATAGCAGTGCACCCTCTTCGCAGCTGACTTGGTGAGCCCCACTTCGTCTCGGGGTTGTATATCTTTTGTTCCTCGTGTATTATGTTTTGAGGTATAGACAAGGCCTTGTTGCCGACACTATCATAGTACTCTTTGTATCTATTAGACGCTCCGTAGACATAGTGTGGGTTGTATGTTAGTGTTGGGAAAGTTAAACTAGTAACGTCGTATTTGAGTCACTTGTTCCACTTTGAACTATGAAAGTGTTTGTATTTTGAGACTTATAAATGAAGTAACTAATGGTAATGAATTTATGTTGTTCACATGACCTTATCAATGTCTAATTAATGAAATATACCGTCTTTTTATTCATGAGTGAGTTTGGGCAGAAGGCAATCTAGCAGGCTTGCTCGGCCGTGTTATCTCGGTTGAGCGTCAGTTGCGCTCCCCGAGGTTGGGGCGTGACAATGGGGAAGGACCGTAGGTGTGGTCAATACTCCGCGAAAGCGGGTTCGCATAAGTGAGCCGCTGCCCACAAGAGTGTGAGCGCAAATGCAATTTGGTGTCCGCAGAAGTGGAATCTTAAGGGATTAAGTGAGAGCCGCACCTGGGATGGAATTTACACAGGCGTGGAGCCGCAGATGCGGCTGTATGCCCGTAGAAGCAAAATCGCCGGGAAGAAAAGGGGCAATTCGAGGGTTTTATTTCATTCTTTATCTTTGGACTTAGAGAGCTCGGTTTTGGGCAATGTTGAGAGTGATTTTCTAGGAGTTGATTGAGGCAAGTGATTCTAACCAGGATTTGGCTATTATACATGAATCCATCGTTGTTTTTATCATTTAAATAGCTGTTTGAGATGGAAAAATTAGGAAAAATTGTGAAAACTTCATAAAATGTATTTTGAGGACTTGAAGGTCGATTTGTGATCGGAATTGAGTAATTTAGTATGGTTGGACTAGTTATTGAATGGGTGTTCATATTTTGTAAGTTTGGTTAGGTTCCGAGACGTGAGCCTGGTGTTGACTTTTTAAGTTGACTTTTTGATTTTCTTTAAAGATTGCAACTTTATTATCCGGAATTGGTTCCTATGGTTTCTATTTAAGGTATAAAGTTATTTTGTCTAGATTCGAGCCGTTCAGAGTTGGATATTCACGGGAAAGGCTTACTAATGGATTTAGTTAGCATATTTTGAGGTAAGTATCTTGCCTAACTTTGTGTGGGGGAATTACCTCTTAGGATTGGTGTTGTTTTGTGTTAATTATGGTACGTGAAATCTGTGTATGCAAGGTGACGAGCGGGTACACAGGCTAAATGTGGTAATTGATCGGTTTAAGCTATGTAGATTCTTTTCATGCCTTTAATTGAATTGTCATAACATGTTATATTTATCATCGTTAGTCTATCCTTACATGCTTCACTCGACATTATTAATACTTGTCTCATGTCTTACTTGTTATTTGCCCTTACATGCTTAGTTGATGTTATCGTTCTCTCATTGCCTTGTTAAATATTTAACTGTTGAGTTCCCTTACTTGAAGTTATTTCTTGGAATGTCTTATTGTTGAGTTTTGGTGTTCAAGTTGTAAAACACGTGATTATACTGAGGCAAAGTTATAAATTGTTGAAATACCATTCTTGTTGAGATATTCAATTTCGGTTGCTATTGTTGAGACTCTTGTACGCATTGTGGTTGATCCATGGGCTATTTATTGTGAAAACATTGTTATTGTTAACTTCTTTAGCAAGTTGTGGTATTGGGAACTTGAGGTGCAATTTGTGATATGGATACGCATGCAATGGTATAAGGATAGGGATTGATGTGCATGCAGTGAGATAAGGTGTGCTTGATACGCGTGTTGCTAGTAGGTGAACAACTTGAAGACAAGTTGTGTGATAAGGTAGGCTAAAATGCAGGTAGCTATTTTGGGAAAATGATTTTCAAAACTAAATGTAAGGCTCCCGCAGTGATATAAGGAAAGATTGCGACTGTGATTGTGATATGACATACGAGGCAGACATGATTCTTGTTATTATCTTTAATTTACATCACTTGCATTTTGTTTGCATTGTTTCCTTGGTGTTCTTATTATGTGGTTGCTCTCTTGATGCCTTTAATGCCTTATCTTTCGGTGTGGCTTATCTTGTTGTATTTTGTTCATTGTTTCATTCCTTGTTTCCATTATTATATTGTACCATACATGTTCAACTTCTTTATTTATTCCAATAGGTATCTTGACCTGACCTTGTCACTACTCTACCGAGGTTGGGCTTGATACTTACTGTGTACTGTTGTGGTGTACTCGTACTATGCTTCTTCACATCTTTTGTGTAGATCCATGTACTTCATACCAGGCTAGGAATCTGTGAGTTGAACTTGGATTGGAAACTTCATGGTATACCTGTCGGCTTTCGCAGTCCTCTGAGTCACCCTCTATCTTAGTTTCTATTGTATACTCCTATTATAGATATTGATGTATTAGGGATGTTTCATTACACTCGTGTAGAGCTTATGACTATCACGAGGATGGCTATGCGCTTAGCGCGCGATTTGAGGTATTTTATGATTTGTGTTATATTAGCTTATGAAGGATTTAGTTGAATTATAGTATGGGATTATGGCAGTAAAGGAGTAAGGGTATTGTGGGTTATCAGATGTTGTATTTTATGGCTTTGAGTCAAGTGGGGGAGTCTGCTATTGACGATCAAGTTGTATGGTTATTTGCAAAGGTTCGTTGTGAGGATGACTTGAGCAAGGAAATTTCTGGATGCACGATATATTACTCTTAATTGATATAAGGAAATCTTGGAATGATTTTAGTATGTTATTCGTGATAGATGTAATTTTCTAAGGAAATGGAGTCACTCCGTTGCATTAAGGTGAGGTTACTTCTTTTGGTGTTGGTGTACTAATGGAGCACAGGTTGTTCGGCTCCTTTTGGCGGTGCATTCGAGATTAGAATGGGGTGGATGACTCTCGAGAAGGTTCTAAAGGGTTAAAGATTCATATGTAGTATAATTTCCGAATTTGTAAAAGGCTAAGATATGAGATTTGCATTAGATGGTGTCCGGACTAGCGGTAATATTTGTGTCATTATGGAGTCTACATCTCAGTATCAGAGAGGTTAAGGAAATAACTTCAGATTCATATAATGTATCTCCAGAGAGAGTATCTCGGATGTGGTATTTTCGAGTACTTAATAAGGAATATAGTGGCTTATAGGCTTTATGACGACGAGGTCTCATGCTAGGATCTCTTGTAGCGAGCTTTGGGTGAAGGATCATAGTGTACTGTCAAGGAGAGGTGTTTAATTGAAGGCAAGTCGGGCGAGGTTCGAAGAAATAAGTGTCAGTTTGGTAGTTGTTTGGATCAACATGGTAATAAAAATAATTAATTCTTTTGTTATGGCGAGGCTTTGTAGGTGTGATATGGAAATGCTATTGGGTTTGGCTATAACTTAGTTGAGTTAGAGGGATTCAATTCTGATGGCTTGTTTATGTGCATATGGGTTTCAAAGATTTCTCGATGGTGTCGACCACGACTAGAGATGGATATTTTCTATAGGCGTGGGGAATTCATTGTGCATTGTTTTTTATCCTGGATGGGGGTCTAGTGGTAGGTTTCTGGATGATGGAGCATGTATCCTACTTAAGAGTAAGAGTTGATTATGGGGTTCTTGTGTTTTCATATGATGGCATGATGGATGCGATGCGATGTGTAGGATAGAGGTTGCAGGTTTGAGGTTGTGACCCCGTTTGAAGGAAAGGTCATGAGTTTTAGACAGCATGGACAATTTCAGATGTTTAGAAGAATGCTAGTACTGTTTTGTATTACTGAGAAGAGTGTACATTTCAGAAGGGCGCATTGTGTTTCGACTTGCGGAAGCTTGACTAGTATTACGGTAATCGTCTGGATGGCCGACTGCTGATGTTCATATTTTGCTATGTGTCACGAAAGAATTTTGGAGGTATTTCTCTTGAGATTATTGTTTATGAGTGACGTGTTAGTCTTTTGAGTGGTGAAGTTGGGATCAAACATAGAGATTTATGTATTCTAGGGATTAGAAGTGCAGAAGGGGTTCTCAGAGGCAAGTTGTTCCTCGGTTGCAGACAGTGAAGATATGTTAATAGGTTGACGGCTAAGTGTATGTATTGTGGATTATTGTGGACTTCTTGGAGGTTACCTATTTCAAGGGGATAAGAATTGATTTGGAGGCCACATGTAGGCCTATTAAGGATATGTATTCTACATCGGGTCAGATTTACTTACTTAGCATAGCTATTATTGAAGGTTGTGTCATCGGTTAGAGTTGATCTTATTCGTGCTTGATATGTTCGGGGTGTTACTTTTTTACGCGATGATGAGTTGTGAGACTATTGACTATTTACACGTATGATGTAGTTCTGTTTGGGCCTTGTAGCGAAACTCGAGCAAAATGGCTCTTGGTGTGTTGAATGGTTGATTGCGCCTTAGTTATGTTTTTCCTATTTGTGGTATATTGTGCTATTCTTTTCTTCATGATTATGATCATGCACATCGCATATTTGTTGCTGATATGCATATGGTTGTTGATTATGAGAATCATGGCTCGATGTATTTCATGTGGACCAGTGTTTGGATTGGGTCACTCATCGCAACTGAGCTATGTTGGGATATAATCCTCTATGTTTATATCATGTGTTAGTTCTCATTTATGTGATGGGTTTATAGCATTGCTCCTGTGGTGGTATCTGTTAGATTGCAGAATGATCCTCTCATTTGATTCTCTTTTCATCATTGGGTATATTCGAGTCATCGCTTGCTTGGTCCATGAATTGCACGATATGGGGCTAAATATGGTATTGGTGTGGCATGTCGGTCGAGTAGCTTGTACTGGATGAGGTGAAGTATTGGACGTGTAATGAGTGCAATCAAATTTGATTAAGGTATGTTTGGAAGAATAACGCCCCTAATCAGCTTAAAATTTAGGCTATGGTTCTTGTTAGGTGAGAGAGCTCCACGACTTGTTGATCTGATGGGTGGGTATGAGTTTCTACCTGTTTCTTTCATCATTGGCTGTATATGAAGATTTAGAACAAGGTTTTATTCGATATGAGGTTTGTTACCGGTACCGGATTTGGTATTGAGCATCTATTTGGTCGGAAGTTATTGCTATGAGTATCAAGTTATGCGGTATATCATGTGATTATATCTTGGGTTGAGGTATAGATTGATATAGCTTGTTCAGACTTGGTCAGTGTTCAGATGCGATAATCGAGTCTTGTAATGGATTCCAGATGTTGGAGATTTTTTTTTGAGTTAAAATTATATTCTATTGATACTCAAAAATATGTACAATTGAGTCCGAGGAGCAACTTTGACAGGCTGCTCCCAATTACATCACAGTCTACTACTGCCAATTTGTGTCTATCTATCCTATACTATTTCTCAATACAGACACTTGTTAAACCAATTACAGCAAGGACTTCTAATTTTAATTCAACTATGGAATCCAATCCAGTTGTTGCAATGCCTCTTTCCACTTTCCTATGTTCTTCCCTCTAATATGTATGTGTAGCACTATCTCTCTGGAGATTTGAAGTTCATCAAACTTGGCTTTGTCAAATCTGACTCTGTTCCTCTCCCTCCAAATCAGTGCAACAATCATAGCAAACACACAACTAGTAATAACATTTGTTCCTTTTCTGCTTTTGGCTTTCTTGCATGCCCAATTCAGTTTTGTTTCCCAATCTCCAATGCTCCTCTTATGTCCCAGCCATGAACATAGTCTGGACCACAGTTTCTTTGTAATGGTACACTCAAAGAACAAGTGGATAAAGGATTCCAGGCTATGTCCACAAAATGCACATGCTGCAGGAACTTGGATGCCAATCTTCAATAGTCTTTCCACTGTAGCTAGTCTCTACTGTGCTGCAAGCCATAAGGTGAATCTATATCTTGGATGTATATTTGTGTGCAGCATCAAGCTTTTCCATTCAACTCTAGGGTAAACTGGTATCAGCTTCAAGTATATCTATTTTATCTGGAACTTTGCATTTTTGCACATTGTCTCCAATCTGTTGTGAATGTTTCCTTGAAGTTGTTGATGCTCCATAATCAAACTTCTGCTTTCTAGTATCTTCCTCACCACCCAAGATGTAGCCTTAGGTGTGACCATTATTTCCAGATTCCTGTTCTTTATATAGAAGTTGTGCACCCATATTATCCATAAGCAGTCCTTCTTTCTTGTTATATCCCACAAATGTTTTATAATTGCTTCTTTGTTCCACAGTTTTATGTCTAGTATATTGAGACCTCCAGCAGCTACTGGCCTGCACACCTTTTCCCAAGCCACTAGTGCTTTCTTTGAGATAGTAGCAATACTAGTCCATAGGAAAGTTCTGCATATTTCCTCAATTGCTTTCATCACCTTCTTTGGAATAACAAAAATCTGTGCCCAATAGGTTTGAATGCCAAAAATAACAGCCTTGATCAATTGACATCTACCAGCATAAGATAGAAGTTTTGCTAACCAGCATGTGATCCTTGCTGTTATCTTCTCAATAAGAGGTAAATATTGATGGATTGCTAGCTTCTTTTCATCTACAGGGATCCCTAAGTATTTGAAAGGAAGCTTTCCTTCAGTAAAACCCAAAGCTTCAACGATTTCCTATTTTTCAGTTTGAGAGATTCTAACCATGTATATAGCACTTTTGCTTATATTTTCCTGTAAACCATAGGCAACTGAGAACCTATGAAAGGCAGCATTTAGGATCTTTATAGACTCAAAATCAGCTCTGCAATACATCAAGAGATCATCAGCAAAACATATATGTGTACTGTTCAACTTCCTGCACCTAGGATGAAAATTGAAGTTTCCATTCTTATGTAGTTGTCCCATTTCTCTACCCAGATATTCCATTGCAATAACAAACAAGTGTGGAGATATTGGATCTCCTTGTCTAATCCCCATTTTTCCTTTCAAAGGCTTGGTCAGTCCTCCATTAAGTACTAAGGAATATGACACTGTAGTAACACGTGTCATTATCCATTGCACAAACTTGAAGGGAAAACCAAGATCAATAAGCATTCTTCTGAGAAAACTCCCTTCCAAAGTATCATAAGCTTTCCTCATGTACACCTTTAGCACACATCTAGGAGAGACACCTTTTCTAGAGTATCCTTTAAACAGTTCATGACTTAGTAGAATGTTTTCCATAATACACCTCCCTTCAATGAATTCTGATTGAGAGTGACCAATTAACCCATCAAGAACAGATTTGATTCTCTTTGTGATGACTTTAGAAATAATCTTATACACTGTAGTACAACATGTAATAGGCCTATAGTCCTTGACTGTTGAAGTTGCTGAAACTTTAGGTACTAATGTGATGGTTGTAGTGTTGATCATTCCAGGCAGGCTACTGGTAGAAAAGAAGTTCTTTACAACTGCAAAGATATCCTCCTTCACTCTATCCNTTTCAGTTTGAGAGATTCTAACCATGTATATAGCACTTTTGCTTATATTTTCCTGTAAACCATAGGCAACTGAGAACCTATGAAAGGCAGCATTTAGGATCTTTATAGACTCAAAATCAGCTCTGCAATACATCAAGAGATCATCAGCAAAACATATATGTGTACTGTTCAACTTCCTGCACCTAGGATGAAAATTGAAGTTTCCATTCTTATGTAGTTGTCCCATTTCTCTACCCAGATATTCCATTGCAATAACAAACAAGTGTGGAGATATTGGATCTCCTTGTCTAATCCCCATTTTTCCTTTCAAAGGCTTGGTCAGTCCTCCATTAAGTACTAAGGAATATGACACTGTAGTAACACGTGTCATTATCCATTGCACAAACTTGAAGGGAAAACCAAGATCAATAAGCATTCTTCTGAGAAAACTCCCTTCCAAAGTATCATAAGCTTTCCTCATGTACACCTTTAGCACACATCTAGGAGAGACACCTTTTCTAGAGTATCCTTTAAACAGTTCATGACTTAGTAGAATGTTTTCCATAATACACCTCCCTTCAATGAATTCTGATTGAGAGTGACCAATTAACCCATCAAGAACAGATTTGATTCTCTTTGTGATGACTTTAGAAATAATCTTATACACTGTAGTACAACATGTAATAGGCCTATAGTCCTTGACTGTTGAAGTTGCTGAAACTTTAGGTACTAATGTGATGGTTGTAGTGTTGATCATTCCAGGCAGGCTACTGGTAGAAAAGAAGTTCTTTACAACTGCAAAGATATCCTCCTTCACTATATCCAGTTCCTAGTAAAGAACTCCACGGGGAATTCATCAACCCCTGGTGCTTTGTCTTTAGGCATCGCCCATACTGCAGCTGTTATTTCCTCATTTGTAACATCCTGAATCAATTCTCTTTGTTGTGATATATTTAAGCATGGTCCTTCCTTGATTATAGCTTTGTTTGCACAAGGCATTTCAGCAGCACAATCTCCCATTAAGGATTGAAACATTTTGATGAATTCCTGCTCAACCAATTTGGGATCTGTTAACTTTATTCCTATATCAGTATATATGGATGCTATACTATTCTGACTGGATCTAATCTTCCATTGAGCATGAAAATACTTTGTATTTGCATCACCACATTCAATCCAGCAAGCCTTGGACTTCTGCCTCATTACTTGTTCCTCAATATTGCTCCATTTCTCAATGTTAGCTAGTGTGTCTTTCTCTAAATCAAATAAGTCCTATGCTAGAGGATCCTGCTGAATTTGGTTCTGAACAATATCCAATTTTTCTCTTGCTTGCTCAAGCTTTTGTTTATATGAAGCCATATAGGTATTAGTGTCTTTCAGTTGTGTCTCCATAGCCTTCAGCTTACTCTTGATCTGATGCATAGGTGTGCCATCATAATTCTGACTCCAAACATACTGAATAATATGTTGGAATTGTGGAAGCTCCATGACATTTGTGTATAGCCTAAATGGTTTAGGATGTAATAACATCTGTCTACCACATTTGATTAGGATAGGGGAATGATTAGAGACTGATGGATTCAAAATATCTGCCTCTACATGACCATATTGCTATATCTACTGGTAGTTTCCCAAAGCCCAATCTATCTTACTATATACTCTTGATCCAGTACCTTGTTTATTTGTCCAAGTGCCTCTACATGATTCTAAGGATTATGGACTAAGGTTGAAGTAAGGATCTTCAGTTATATTGAGTTGCCAGGCTTACATGGTTTGGGGTGATGTGGGATCATCCATGGGTATGTTTATGGTGAGTTGATTCAGTGATTCAGTGTTTTGATGGCTTTGTTGCGACTCTTGGAAAATTCGAGGACAAACGTATGTTTAAGTAGGAGAGAATATAACGATCCGACAGATCATTTTTAGCATTTTCAATTAGTTCTATGGTTTGAGGTCTTAAGTAGCTTCATATTGTGCTTTATGACTTGCGTGTATCATTGGTTTTGATTTTCGAGTGGTTCGGGATTGATTTGGAAGAATGATTCTCATTTTAGAAGCTTAAAGTTGGAAGAGTTGACCAAGTTTGACTTTTGTGTATTTGACCTCATATTAGAGTTTTGATGGTTATGTTAGGTTTGGATGGTGATTTTGGACTTGGGTGTATGCGTGGATTTGAATTTGGATGTTTCAAGTAGGTTTTGGCTATAATTGGTGAAAGGTGGCAATTTGAAGGTTTGAAAAGTTCATAGGTTTGACCGGGATTTAAGTTCAATGTTATCAGGTTCAAATGGTTATTCTAGGAGTTAGACTAGGTTCGTTATGTCATTTGGAACTTGTGTGCTGAATTTGAGGTGATTCCGAGTTGTTTGGACGTGTTCGGTGTGAGTTTGGAATTTAGAAGTTTGTAATAGTTCATTAAGCTTTATTGGAGGTATGATTCGTAGTTTTGTTGTTGTTATGTGTAATTTGAAACTTCGAGTAGGTCCGTGTTATGTTTTAGGACTTGTTGGTATGATCGTACGGGGTCCCAAGGTGCTCGAGTGAGTTTCAAGGTGGTTTCGGATCATTCCGGATGGATTTTGTGTTGTTTATTGTTGGTGTTTTGCAGATCATCGTGATCGCAGAGCTAGGATCGCGATCACGTAGAGGAATTTTGGTCTAGGCTCTTTCATCTCTTTGCGTTCTCTTGTTTTCAGTCGCATTCACGATGACTGTGGGACTTGAGCTTCGCGTTCGCATTGTGAGATCGTGTTCGCGCTGGTAAGCTGGGAGCAGGAGAACTCTTGTTCGCGTTCACGTGTCATGGGGCACATTCACGTGGTGGTTGCATCTGTGGGCATCGCGTTACGGGGGCGGTGTCATGAACGCGAACGAGTAGGGAATTTTATTGGCAATGGAATTTGTTCTTTGCGATCGCGGAGCCTTATCCCAATGTCGATGGGTATTGTTGGAGCACAGATTATAAAGTACTCTATTTCGTAGGTTTTGGATATTTTATCACATTTTGAGTTATGGAGCTCAGATTTGGGCGATCTTGGAGGGGATTTTCACCACATGGATTGGAGTAAGTATTTTTGACTTGGTTTTGATTATTTTACACGATTTCATCTTCAATTTTGCCATTTAATTTGATGAATCTAGAAGTGAAATTAGGGTTTTTTTCAAAACTTTGCTAAAGTGAATAATTAGGATTTTAACGTCGATTCGGAGATGAATATGAGTGGTATTAGAATAGTTGGACTCATATTCAAATGGGTTGTCGGAATATGTGAGTTTTGTCGGGTTTCGAGGTGGGGGCCTAGGTTGACTCTTTTGGTTGACTTTGAGTATTTGATTAAAAGATTTGACCTTTATCATCTGGGTTTGTTTCCTTTGGCATTATTTGATAGTTTTGAGTTGCTTTTGGCTAGTTTCGAGCCGTTTGAAGGTCGATTCATGTGGGACAACATTTCTAGATTATTGTTTTGCTTGCTCGGTATTTGATTTGACTTGTTTGAGGTAAGTATCTTATCTAAACTTGGTTTAGGCGTTGCCTGAGTTATTTGTGATAGCTATGTTTTATGGGTGCGCATACCTGTGGAGTTTGAGCCCATGTGCAACCACCGGGGTATTTATCCACACTCGGGGTAGTGCTTATTCTATGACATGCCTTGAATTGATTGTTAAACTTTATGCTATGATGCTTCTCATATTTGTAACCGATAGTGTACTATTTGATTCATGTTTGAGGTTACATAAAGGCTAAATCCTGATTGAACTTGATATATGCTATTTTCATGATGAAATTACCGATTTGAGCTATGATAGCACACTTTGCACATGCATACACTTTTGCATGAAATTTATACCAGTCCAGGAGCATGGAATCTAATATTTATTGATCATATACATGTATTCTTGCATATTTGCTTCTGTGTGATATGATATGTACTGAATGCCTATGATAACGCTGGGTGGATTGTATTGTTATGCATGTGACCACGCGATGCAGATTGTGTTTATATGCCCGTGACCATGCCAAGCTGATTGTGATATAGCCTTGTAATGACCCGCCCTATCGTTTTGAGCATTTTCACTCAGTTCTGTGATTTGTGGTCATGAGTTGCTTAATATGGTGTATTATGACTTGCGTGTATCATCGATTTTAGTCTTCGAGTTATTTGAAATTGATTTGGAAGAATGATTCTTAAAAAGGAAGCTTTAACTTGAAAGAGTTGACCAAGTTTGAATTTTGTTTATTTGACCCCGGATCGGAGTTTTGATTGTTCCGTTTGGTCTGAATGGTGATTATGGACTTGGTCGTATGCCCAGATTTGCATTTGAATATTTCTAGAAGGTTTCGATACCATTTGGCGAAAGTTGGCAATTTGAAGGTTTGGAAAGTTCATAGATTTGACCAGGAGTTGACTTTGATATTATCGAGTTCAGATTATTGTTCTGAGAGTTGGATAGGTTCGATATGTCATTTGGATCTTGTATGCAAAATTTGGGTTCATTCCGGATTGGTTAGGCTTGAATCGAACGCTTGGTTCGAAGTTTGACCTTTATGAACTTAAGAGATTGATCCTGATCTGATTCATAGTTTTGATGTTGCTATGTGGGATTTAAGGCCTCGAGAAGGTCCGTATTATGTTTTGGGACTTATTGCTATGCTCAGACGGGGTCCCGAGGGGCTCGGGTGAGTTTCGAATAGGTTTGGGCTGTGTTGCGCTCGCTTTTTTATGGTTTGACGTCGTCTCTTCAAGCATAAGTAGTAACACATTAAACAAATGAGATCCAAATACTGTATTGATTGAAGCATTAGATATGTATCGTAATTAGGGAGCCATAGAAAAACGAATCGTGTAATTTGGACATCGTATGAGGGAGTTATGCTCATTTTAGTGTCGGAGAAGAAACTTGTGCTGATGCTTGGTAGATGCGAAGTTGGGTCCGCATCTTTGACCCTGCAAGGTGCAAAGAATTGTCTGCAAAAGCGAAAATGACAGCTGGAAAACCGCAGGTGCGAATTTTTGGATGCAAAAGCGGAAATCCCTGTCACCTCTAGAACAGTTTGCCTTAAACAACAGTTACCAGTCGAGTATTCAAATGGCACTGTATGAGGTCTTATATGGGAGGCGATGTCATTCGTCGATTAGTTGATTTGAGTCCGAGGAGGCAAGGTTGTTGGGCACTGATTTGGTCTGTGATGTCTTGGAGAAGGTTAAGGTGATTTAGGAGCGACTTCGTACAGCTCAGTCCAGGCAGAAGAGTTATGCGGACCGGAAGGTTTGAGATGTAGCTTATATGGTGACAGAAAAAGTTCTTCTCCGAGTGTCACCTATGAAGGGCATGATGTGGTTTGGGAAGAAGGGCAAGTTGAGCCCGAGGTTTATAGGGACATTTGAGATCTTGGAGAGAGACAGGGAGGTTGCTTATAGGCTTGCATTGACTCCTAAAATATCCGGTATTCCATGATTCCATGCTTCAGAAGTACCATGAGGCCAGCTTGCATGTTCTAGACTTCAACATGGTTCAGCTTGATGCACATTTTGCCTATAAGGAGGAGCAGTACTATTCTAGTCGGACAGATTTGAAAGTTGAGTTGTAAGAGTTTTCCTTTCGTGAAAGTGAAATGGAGAAGTCAGCAGATTGAGGCAGCTACATGGGAGTTCGAGTCCGATATTCAGAGTATATACCCACACCTTTTCCCCAGTCTAGGTACTTTTCTATGTCCTTCGAGGATGAACGTTTCTTTTAGAGGTGGTGAATGTGACGGCCCGATAGGTCTTTTTGAATTCTAGCCTTCATTTTCATTATTTGAGACCGCCCGTAGCTTCATTTGATATTTCTTGGTTTATGTGCATCGTCCATGTCGCTTTTCAAAAAGCTTTTATGTGAAATTTTGAAGAAAATGAGAATTTTAACTAAAAATGAGGCTAGAGTTGACCACAGTAAATATTTTGGGTAAACAACCCCGGATCGATGTTTTGACGATTCTGGTAAGTCCATATTGTGAATTTGGACTTGGGCGTATAACAAGAATTGAATTCGGAAGTCCCTAGGTTAATTTGGCTTGCTTTGCCGAAGTTAGCAATTTGGATATTTGAAAATTCTCTAGGTTTGACTATAGTTTGACTTTTTGGTTATCATGTTCACATTTTTGTTTTGGGACTTGGAATAGGTCTGTTTTGCGAAGTTGAGCTCGCAATGGCTATAGGGGTCTAGGCAGGGTAGCTTACGCATTTGTGAAAAATGTTTGAAATTGCGGACATCCTCGACTTCGCTTTTGCGATGGACTGGTCGCACTTGCGACTGAGCCCTGGGCTAAGGCAGGTTCGCAAATGCGAACCGTTAATTGCATTTGCGGTAGAATGGGACTTCGCAAATGTGATGGTTTTTTCGCAATTGCGACTTATGCTGGTTGGGGTCATAGTTCGCATTTACAACCCGTGTTTCGCAATTGCGACATCCACAACTGGGTAAAAGAGGGGAAAGTTAGGACTTAGTTCATTTTACTCCAATTCTCAACCCTAAACACTCTAGAGGCAATTTTTCAAGAATTTCGTCTTCCCAAAATCATTGGTAAGTAACTCTAATCTACTTTCTTTCAATTCCTCATTAATTTGCATGTTTTTTCAACATTAAATCTAGGAGTTTATGGTAGAAATTAAAAATTTGGGTAGAATTTGGGGATTTTGAAAAATTGAGATTTCGACCTTAAATTGAGGTCAGATTTCAAAATAAATTACATAATCGTGCTCGGAGGTGAATGGGAAACTTGATTTTGGTCCAAATCTCGGATTTTGACCAAGCGGGTCCGTGGTTGACTTTTTCAAATTCATCAAAGATTGAACCGTTTTCCTTCGTGACTAGTTCCTAAAGCTTATTTTGAATTGTTTGATCGATAATTGGTTAGATTGGGTTTGTTTTGGAGGCTTGTTTAAACGGCAAGGCCGTGGTTGGTTTATTGACTTGGTTGCAGAGTGAGGTAAGTGTATTGATTAACTTTGACTTGAGGAAATTAGGACTTGTTGGCCAATTGTCTACGTGATTTATGTGTGGGGATGACGTATATGTAAGGTGTCAAGTATATATGCATTGTCATTGGGGTTAAAGCATGTAGGTGGAAATTGATTTATTGAACTATGTTGTATCCTAGTCTATGCTTTCCATGCTTTAATTTGAATACTATCTCATTTATTGTACGCTTTCGTAATCATCGTTTAGTTTTAAAGTGTTCGGATATAGAAGGTTGAGTTTCTTATCATTGTGATTGAAGTGAAATTTACTTCTCACCTTGCATTGATACCTTGGTTTATTATTGTTGCTTGGTGAGGAAGAGTAAAAAGCATGAAGGGTGTTGTCCTACCTTATTTGAGAGATTGTGCAGATTAAAGCACGGAGGGTGATGCTGTACACTTGATTTCTTATTATCATTTATCATACCGTTAAAGTCCATGTTTATCGCCTCCCATTTCCATGTAGG
>AWOL01S0062845.1:7272-112278 GCA_000715115.1 Nicotiana otophora
CCCTGGCCATAGTTGCCACCGGGGGCTCTGGTCCCTGTCCGTCGGTAGATATATTACGTGTTCTCGCCATCTGTGAGAGAATAAGAATATAATGGTTCAATTATCGATGATAGAATAAAATCGCACGACAGGATAAGAAAGAAGTGATATTGTTCCTAAACTTCATAGCCTCTGAAAGAAAAGTACAGACGTCTCCATACCGATCCTTCAGACTCTACTAAGTTTGCTCGTTACTCGTGAGACCTATGTAACCTAGTGCTTTGATACCAATTATCACGATCCGAAATTTTCACATTCGGGATCGTGATGGCGCCTAATATTTTACTTGCTAGGCAAGCCAACGTTAGAATATAATTAGTCATTTTAACACAATTTTAAATTAATTAATAACAAAGAAAATAAATGCGAAAATAAAGTGAATAATCCATAATAGACGCGATATCTAAATACCACCTCAGAATTTAGAGTGACAAGTGCACAAGCTTTTAGAATAATACAAATATAGGTCGGAATAAAATTCAAGACGTTTGAAATATAATACACAGCTGAGATAAGATAGAAGGGGACTTCAAAACTGCGAACGTTATGCAATTATACCTCAAGTCTCTACTGGTAGATGTACCCGGGCAAATCTACAGTACGCCGCTGGTACCAACTCCGAAATCTGCACAAGAAGTGCAGAGTATATTATCAGTACAACCTACCCCATGTACTGGTAAGTGCAGAGCCTAACCTCGACAAAGTAGTGACGAGGCTAAGGCAGGTCACTTACATTAACCTGTACGCAATAATAATAATAACAACAATAGAAATAAATCAGGTAACTCATTTTAACAGTTGAAGTCAACTCAGCAGTCATAACTAATTATTATTTCAATCAAATTCCGTTGCGGTGTACCACCCCAGCAATATAATTCCTCAATACATTTTCGTTGCGGCGTGCAACCCGCTCCAACAATATAAACTTTAAATAAATCTGTTGCAGTGTGCAATCCGATCCCCCAATATAAACTTTAAATAACTCTGTTGCGGCGTGCAACCCGATCTCCTCATATAATTTAACAAATCTTAAATGTAATAAAAATACTCCAATAAATACCACGTTCAATGAGAAACTATTAAGCATTAAGGCATACAATAATTATAATTCATTTATGAAACAAACAATGACAAGTAGCAATTAATTATGGAAATTACGGAGAAAATATGTAGTATAATATTTAATATGCTAAATGTCAAGTAGCAATTAAGACACATAAATCAAATAAGCATGTGACAATTATTACAGGAATTCAAGAATTAATATTTGACAAGGAATAGGAGAGAAATAATTATTATAACAATTAATTCGTATCTTAAAATAATTTAAGATATTTAAATAATTAAGCAAACAATTAAACTGATAAAGTATAGGCACTCGTCACCTTGCCTATACATCGTTGCACATGAAATTCACATAGCAAATAATTCAAGGGTTCTATTCCCTCAAGTCAAGGTTAACCACGACACTTATCTCGCTTCACAACCAAATTCAAGTCTCCAATACACCCTTGCCTCACGAATTAGTGTCTAAAATCCTCAAATCTAGTCATAAAAAATTCAATATATTCAATACAAATCGTAGGAATTAATTTCATATGAATTTAATGATTTTTTTGGATTAAAATCCGAAATTTATTTCAAACATTAATAGTGGGACCCACGTCTCGAATCCCGAAAAAACTCACTAAATCTAAACACCCGTTCCGATACGAGTTCAGCCATACACAAATTATCGAATTCCGACATCGGATTGACCTTCAAATCTTAATTTTACATTTGTGGAGGATTTTATAAAAATCTGATTTTTCTTCCATAAATTCATGGATTCTGATGTAAATGAGTATTGAATCATGAAATATAATCAATATAGGATAAGGAACATTTATCCAAATGTTTTTCCTTGAAAATCGCCCAAAAATCGTCTTACCCGAGCTCAAAATTAAAAATGGTAGAAAATGGGACGAAATCCCATTTCCAGATCTTAAGTTCTGTTGTCCAAATCTTTACTCATCGCGATCGCGAGAATTCGTTCGCGATCACGTAGAACTATTTCTGCCCAGGTTCATATTACTCTTTGCGATCGCGGATAATTCTTTGCGATCGCGAATCATATTTTGGCTGCCCAGATTTTTAACTCTCTGCGATCGCGTAAGTCTGCCTTCATTCCTTCTACGCGGACGCGATTAATTCTACGCATTTACGGTGTACTGGGAGCTAACCTTCCACGATCGTGTGCCTATCTTCGGGAACGCGAAGGGTAAAAATCATGGCTCACAATTTCCTCTTCGCGATTGCGGGAATGGCTTCGCGATCGCGAAGCACCATGCACGAGATGACAGCTGAAGCTCAAAAAGCAGATTTTTTTAAAAGTTCAAAAGGCCCGTAGGCTATTCGAAACTCACCCGAACCCTCGGGGCTCTAAACCGTACATGCACACAAGTCCAAAAATATCATGCGAACTTGCTCGCATGATCAAAATACCAAAATAATATCTAAAACTACGAATCGGACACCAAATCAAATGAAATTTTTAAGAAACTTTAGAATTTCTATTTTAACAACTGGACGCCCGAATCACGTCAAACTAGCTCCGCTTCTCACCAAATTTGACAGACAAGTCATAAATATAGTAATGGAACTATACCGGGTTCTAAAACTAAAATATGGACCCGGTATCAACAAAGTCAAACATTAGTCAAATCTCTTAAGTCATTAAACCTTTAAACTTAAAAATTTCAACAACATGCAATAACTCGAGCTAGGGACCACCGAATTCGATACCGGGCATACGCTCAAGTCCCAAATCACGATACGGACCTACCAGGACTATCAAAATACTGATCCGGATTCGTTTGTTCAAAATATTAACCAAAGTCAGCTCAGTTGAGTTTTAAGGCTCTATTTCACATTTTAATCAATTTTTCATATAAAAACTTTCCGAAAAATTATGTGGACTGCGCACGCAAGTCGAAAAATAATAAATAGTATTTTTTGAGGTCTTAGAATACAAAAATAATTATTAAATTTAAAGATGACCTTTTGGATCATCACAGTATGCTAGCTTGTGAGTTTTATAAAGTACAGATTCAAAATTTGAGTTATGAAATCGATACTTTTATAATTCATATGTGAGGTGGTAATACCAAGTTCTCCAACTTGCCGAGGAATTAGTGATTTGGAAAAAGTATTGATTAAGCCGAATCTTGTAAATACTTATTTATATGTTCATTTGCTTTTTATATTGACTCTTATTTTACTTGTTGCTATCACAACTATGGAGAAATCATTCTCATCCATGAAGCGAATAAAGAATGAACATCAGAATAGCATTGGTGATCAATATTTAAATGGTTATTTAGTTTGTTACATAAAGCATGATGTATTTATAAATGTAATTAATGACGTCATTATTAACCGTTTTCAGAATATGAAAATTCATCGAGGAAAATTATAAATGGATGATGTATATTTGTGATATTAGTAATAGTTTTTGAAGTTTTATGCTTTGTGCTAAGTAGTCATAGTTATCATTTTTTTAAATCAATTTGTTTATATAAATCAAAAAAATAAATAACTCGAATCAAGCTCAAAGTTAATCAAATCCACTAGCTTGGCACCTAAAACCTTCAAATCATACATCCACGATTCCATTTAATGTCAACTCAAATGAAAGAGCATAAGAAGAAAATGAAGATTGGCAAGAAAATGACATATAACTCAAATAGTTTTAATCTATAAAAAACAAAGTAAAATTTATTCACGAACCCTTTTAATCAAAACTCGGAAGTTTATTTTATTTGTGCTGATATCTTATCGGAATGGAGAGTTTGAGAGGAAGCTAGCTTTGAATTTATTAGTATGCTTTTCTTTAATACAAATAAGGAATGTAAATAAATTCACCAATCAATTCAATAAAAATAAAAAATAAAAAATTAAATCTCGCCCCTGCCCTCATGCCTTACTGTTAGTAACTGATGAACAATGTGGGTATACCATCACATAAACAAACCATTCAATATTTTTTGATTGTGAGAATTTAGAATAATTATGCTATTTTGTTTTTTCCTTTTTCTTCTTTTACTGTATGCTATAGCCTTATAATCATATATACAATGTAATTGATGAAAAAATAAAAAAATTAACAATAGGTACGCGCTAATGTTTTATTCTCAAAAGATTTCATTCTAAATTCTGAAATGACACTAGGTAACCGCTTGAGATTAAAACATAGCCAGTTTTTAAAATATCATTTAAAGTTTAGCCACTTTACTATGAGTAAGTAAAATTAAAATAAAAATCCCCTAGACTTAACACGGATATCTTCACACCATCGGGGTTGAAGTTACGCTCTGTCGAAGGCGATCTTCAGCCGAAACAGTTGAATTTGAACTGCATTTAATTCTACTTCAAATCTTCGGTTGGAAGTTTGGTTCTATTTGAGGCGTTGACCGAAACATTTGAAGTTTGAATTGCTTAAGGTCTGAAGTTAGGCTATTATCAAATTTCAGACTTGACAGTTTGAAGTTTGAAGATACGACTAACCTTAAAAACCTTTTTTGTTTTTGTAAATCTCAGCTATTCGTTAAATAGCTGTGCTAAAAAACGGCTATTTGTGCACTCTCCCAAGCTGTAAATGGTACTACGGCCCATGAGGGCTGAAAAGTTTGGGCCAATGAGGCTAAAGTTGCAAATTGGGCTCCCTCCAATTCTGACCCAACGATCAATATAGCAAGCCCAGCAGTCCAAGCATGGAAGCTTCTGGAGGTAGACGATAACCGCTTTAAAATAAGATGTATATAAACAGATTCCTTGTTATTGTTAACAGAAACAGAAAAAAGCATCTGTGAAAGAAACGGATCTTAACATACCAGGTACTATTTCTCAATAATCACTTTCCTTTTGTCAAGAATTATAATGTTTGGTTTATTGTAATCAATTCTTAGAACTATTTCTGTTATGGTTAGAATTGTAGTTATAATTTAAATGATCTTGTTTTCCGCTTTGCGGATTCACTTTGCAATATATTTGTTATATTTATCAGAATAACATTTGTGTATTCCGAAACTGTGTAGAAGTTTTAGATATTTACAAAATATAATTGAGCGAACATGCTGTACGAAAATTTCATTTTGACTCTCCAAAGAAATTTTTGTGAAAAAGATGGAACAGAGAGCAGTGTTTTCAATCCATTTGGTTCTTTGTTTTTCCTTGGGTTATAGGGTCAAAATTTTAGCTTTTGTCTTCTCCTGTATTATTTTCTTGAATAATTTCTGGGTGTGGTGAATAGTGAATTTCATTGATTTATAAGGATTTATATTATGGGAAGTATCTCCATTTGTTATTGGCTAAACTATGGTGTTGAAGAATTTCTTTCCAGAAAAAAGAAAGAAAAAAAATGTATTTTGGTCCTTGTTTTATTATTTCCTGTGAGTTTTGGTTGTTTGTAATGTCTGAGTTTGCAGACAGGTGAAAGTATGAGGGGAAGAAGTTGCAGCTACAGTCCTAGTCCACACAGAGGTTACAGCAAGAGACGTCGTAGCCCTAGCCCGAGGGGTCGCTTTGGTGGTCGTCTGAGTGATTCGCCTACTAGTCTCTTGGTTCGCAACCTTCACCATGATTGCAGGTTAGTTCAGATGGCATCCTCTGTCTCATAGTTGGAACCTATGTTACTCGGACTCTTCAAAAATGTTGTTGGGTGCGTGTCGGATCCTCCAAATTTAGTGCATTTTTGAAGGATCCGATACGGGTGCGACAACACTTTTGGAGAGTCCGAGCAACATAGGTTGGAACCATTGATACTTTCTATGTATCTAATCTCCAAATGAGAACATTTTCATTTTTGGGCTTGGGGGTGGCGGTTGGGGAAGAGCTAGGGAGAGAAAAAGAAAAGTGTAGCTACTAGTGGATAGGAAGAAATTAAGAAAATGTGATATTACTTGAGAGTGTGAGCACCTTATGGTCTTGTTAGAGATTAATATATGTTAGCAGAAAATGTGAAGAACTTTCAGTGTTAAAGAACCTGAATTTTTGAATTTGGATGAAGATGGGTCTGTATGGAGTGACATGGATAGTGAGGATTCATATACTTGACGCCAACTATCTTGGAAATTGGAACTGAGTAGTAGTCGGTCTCTGGAACATATACTACTGTCAACTAGAAAAATGGCACGTCTCAATATCATGATGGAAATGCTCCTTATTATATGGATACAAGCATGGTTGTTGCAGCTGCAAGTAATCTATGGATTATAATTGCTCATACAAGGTCTGCATAAGTTCTCTGTTCCCATAGATCGTGGCACTGGATCTTCTTATTCATAAATACATTATTGTGGGATTTGCGAACTCTGTGTTGTCATATTTATGGCTAAATATTTTGTGAGGTAGTATATGATTGGCTATGTTGTGAGGTGTCGATGGGTGTGTTGGAGGATCCGACACGGGTGCGGTAGCTGTTTTGGAGAGTCCATGTGGCATAGATTATTGGTCAAGTATTGTAGGAAGGGGTACAAAAATGCATAATCCAACATAGTTTTTCTTCTTCTTTTTTTAAGTACTTTCTCCGGATTAATCTCATTTGTTTTCTTCCTTAGAGGGGGACTAGTTTTGGACGTACATCTCCAAAATTCATCAATGGTTAAGGATATGTAATATTCGGGTTTATCAAACTATTATCTTTCACTATAATCAACTTTTCTCTTTTGGTTATGCGCAATTTTATTTCATATTAAAAGGTGGAAATGTCTACATAACTGCTCCTGTCTCCTTCTTTGTTATGCTGGATGTGGGGTTTTTATTCGCGGAGAGAATTTTTTCTAATCATATTCTTTCCTGTTTGTTAACTGACTCACTCCTCTCTGCCTTTATTTTCCTCGCACTTATTGGTAAGATATTGTGGCTTGAAGCTAAATTTAGCATCAGTAATGCGGTATTATCTGTAGAAGAATTCTTTCAAAAGTGCTATATTTTCTGTACTTAAACAGCCTTCTCTTAGACCTCGCCAGTGTTTGGTATATTAATAATTAGCGGCAGAGGCCACAGGCCATCTTTAACTTGCTCAAAATTCATTATTAGCTGTTCATCTTGTGAAATGCTTGAACCTGCTGGTTGAACCATCGACTATTGGAATAATCACTTGTTCTAAAAATTGTGCCCACAATAAGTCTGCCAATAAGCACAATGAGAAAATTAATACTCTATGTAAGAGTTAAAACATCTAAAAAGGTTTTGGCCATTTCACCAGCTGATTTGTTGTTTGTTCATAGTACTTTCTAGAGGTATAAAAAGCATGAAGGGCGAGAGAAAGGAAAGTTAAGCGATTAGTCATGGAGATAAAAATAGAGTAGTGAGCAGATGATGTAATTGAGAACTGACATAATTCTAAAGTGATTATCCAGCTGTGAGTCATATGGTTGGCTTGACGATTGCATGACCTCAGCTTTACCCCCTGATTCATTTTATGGTCTGGGTTTCAGAATATTTTACCGCGCTCGGATTGCATTGTCCAATCCTTTTTATGTTTGAAATACAGCTTGTGCATTTCATGGTTCACATTTTAATTTTATCTTACCCAGAAAACTTAACTCTTTATCATTTGTTTGAAATATTCACAATGATATATGTTTCACAGGCGTGAAGATCTTCAAGGGCCGTTTGGCGAGTTTGGTCCCATTAAGGATATTTATTTGCCACGAGATTATTACACTGGGTAAGTTTTACCTTAATTGTGTCAGTTCATGATTGCTGAATGAAAACCTACTCTCTAACGGTGATGGACACATGACAAAGAGACTGTGGACTGATTGCCTGGCCTTGTTTGTATGCTTGGGTCTTTATTTTTTGCATCAGTTATTTTATGTCTATCTGGTTTTCTCATTGAAAGAGTTGAAGACACAAGTGAAGTAATAAGAGTTTTGTCAAGTTGATCATAATGTACATGAAGATTGAGGGAAGTTGGGTATGAATACAATTATGAAGATATTCAAGTGTTGAAGGATTTGAAGTCTAAAAACATTGTTTCTCACAAGGTTAGCCGCCATGAAATTGCTTTCCTTGAATTTCTATTGTGTGACTATCCTAAAGGGTTATTATCTTTTTTGCTTGAGGTGAGACAGAACTCGTGATTTGTTTTTGGCCGACACATGTTTTTTTTGCACATATTATGTAATGGTTAACTATATCTGTGTGCTTTTTTGTCTCTTGACTCCATTCATGTCAAATGCTGCAGGGAGCTGCGTGGCTTTGGTTTTGTGCAGTACTTGGACCCTGCTGATGCTGCAGATGCCAAATATGAGATGGATGGCCAGGTTCTACTTGGGCGGGAGATCACTGTTGTGTTTGCCGAGGAAAACAGGAAGAAGCCTTCAGAGATGAGAGCAAGAGAGCGTTCGAGGTAACTGTTGGATGACCATGGCACTTCTCAATATGCAGCTCGACTGATCACTATCAACATTGTGTCAGTTTAGATTTTCTGGAAATTTGTTAATTTTGATTACCGTTCATCCTAATGGGTAAACCCTTTTCTTCAGGGGTCGGGGAAGCTCCCAACTCTCTTATTCTCGATCTCCACGGTATAGGTGGTCCTATTCTCGGTCACCGCGGTATGCTCGAAGCCCTTACTACTATTCGCCATCTCCTAGGAGAAGATATTACTCAAGGTAGTGACAATGATGATTCCTAGCTTAGCAATATGGTTTTCCTTTTAACGGTAGTTGGACAAATATATAGCCTGTATTGTGCTGATATGTCCGTGTATGCTTTCTGGTACAGGGAGAGGTCTTACTCAAGATCTCCTTATGGCTCTAGGAGCAGAAGCCCAGTATGGAGTAGGAGTAGAAGCCGTAGTAGGAGCTTTGATGATGGCTATTACTCTAGATAATAAGAGTTCTCTAGCGGTGTTGCGACTGTAGTCATTTTACTGAACTCTTTGGGTTGTGGACTTGTGAGCACCTTGTGATATTGCCGATAATTGGAAGATCAGACTCATTAGTTCAGTAAATGAGCCCGTGCTTGGTTGTGCGTGATTGACATTTCTTCATTGTAAATTTTCGTGCTCGTATATTGTCCTGTTTGTTGAAGATCTCTAAAATCGTGAGCTATTCATTATTATAGCTGTGGCCAGTATTGACGTAATTACTGGGGAGGATGTTCATGTTTTGCACTTCATACGTTGATTCGATCATTTGAATAAAGTATTAGGCCCAACCCAAAGAAGCAAAAAAGAATGTAGATAGTGTCAATTTTTGATTGGTAATTGAAAAATAGTTAATGTTTGTGAAATTATTGAATAATAGCTATTATTTGACGTGGAGAAAAAATTTGGATAAAAATGCCTTTAACTGAAATGAAAAAGATTCAGCGTATGATGCTGGATATAGAAAATTTTAACATATTATTTTTTTATATTATTTTGGAATTTCAGCACATTATGATTTTCATATGTAAAAAGTTTGAATGTATGTTGGATTTTTTCGGATTTTAGTTAGGGGTATTTTTTCGGATATGTAAAATTATGGTTTATTTTTAATGAATAATTATAAATCAGGTTAATTATGAATTTCTTCCAAGAATAATAGTATAGTAATAATGGAACCACATCCCATTATGATTACTCCAATTTTCCTGTACTTTTTTCCTTGGGTCATTGATCTATCTTAAATTATATTCTGTTCGGACAGTTTATATTATTTTGTATAATAGTAAAAAACCGAATTGACATGATAATACTCAGGGATCATCTCCAGTATGTTAGAAAAATAGCAAAATATTGGGATGAAATAATCTGGTTTCAATAGTGTAATCATTATTCTTAAGGAATTTAAACTTTCCACTTCCTTGCTGCAGGATAATAGCAGAATTCCTCCAAAATTTTACAAAGCCATTGAAATTAGAGTTTCAGCAATTAACTCGAATTTTTCGCAATAACAGAATATTCGTGAGTTAGTATAAATAAGTAGTACAGAAAGAAATAAAAATCTGAAGTTATATTTCGTTTTGGAGATGATACGGGTATTTATAATACCTCTAAGAGTATGTTGGAATCAACAGACTCATCTCTTCACAAACATGCACCTTTTAATAAGGGAAAGTTTAGCAAATACCCATGGGGCGGAAATATTTACCCGCCCCTACCCATTGCCTTTAATACCCAACCAAATGAAATCAAACTAAGCTACTATGAGCCAAACCAATTCAAGGCAAACCAAACTAACCCAAACCAAATAAAGTCAAGCCAGGCCAAGCCAATTTAAGCGAAGCCAAACAAAGCCAAGCCAAATCAAGCTAACCTAAACCAAATGGGTAAAAGAAGTTGGGACGGGTGGGTGGGTAGGGGTAATTAGTTTTAATTGGATAGGTATATATTGTAACTAGTTTTCAAATGGGTAGGAAAGGGCAATTATTCTCAATGGGTATTTAGCATAAATTGCTCTTTTAAAACCAATAGTCACATATTTTGAATTTAAAATAAAAACTGTTAAAAATGTTTTTTTGTGAAATTTAATTTTAAAATGTTTTAATTAATTAATAAAATAGTTGGTGACTAAAATATTAATTTTGGGCTACTTAATTGGCGCAGATTCCCAAGTGCCCAATCTTGACTATTGTTAATAATATAGTCAAATTTTAATTTCTCTCCACAACATCCTTTAAAATATTCCAACTATATAAGACGTAAAAACACATCTTCCTTACTTTATTTTTCAAATGAGAGGGGCAAAACATTCTCTTATCAAATATCCCCATCAAACACTAACTAATCCAACACAAGTCAGGAGCCGGCAGGCACGCCCCCAGCTTCTTAAGTTTGGGTTGTGTCGGACTAATGCTACGAGCTTCCAGAATCCAATGGAATTTTCGTAACATCGATCATTACGAGTGTTACGATTCATTCGATTGGCAGGTCCAATCGAAGGAAGTCGCTCCAGCAACTTTAGTACTTAGTTAAGGCCCTAGCCCTTCGCCCGGTTCTTCTCCGGCTCCACCAGTAGCCTTTATCAGTTGTAAATAGAAAAAAAGAAAAAGAAGCCAATTTTTATTCTATGGACCCATTCCATCAGATTACTTTACTGACTGTAATTCATTCAAAAAGAGTAAAGGAACTGGTTTAACAAAAGAGCTCCTAAAAGTGATCTGATACCTTCTTCCCTTGGCCTGGGAGGTAGGTTATGTAGGCGACAATTGTTCATAGGTTGCTCGATCAGGTCAAATAACCGATTTTAAGTATGCCTGAGATTGCCATAAGACCTTTTTCCCTCTTGGAAATAGGCTAATCAAAAGGGGGCACTTTTTCTATTTTACTTTTTTGAAATTTTTCACTTTCTTGCCTTATTGGGGTGCCTGATCACTTGAATCAAATACCTTTACTATATGAAGTACGTAACTTACCTTCTCTTCGGAGACAACAAACCACAACTACTTAGTTCCTTAAAGGTACAAAATATCATTTTGTTTCAACAAATTATTAATATAACACAATTTAACAATCTTCTTTTCAGGTTATCGGAGAGGACAACCTTAAGGAATTTCTTATCTTAGTGACCAGTTTGAGATCGAAACTTGTCAAAATTTTAGTATGATTTTTGCATAAAAATATATAACTGTGATACAACAAAAAACTGTGCTTTTGTTAAACATGTTACCAAGGTTAATGTTAGTATACTGTATTTGTAAAGTAATTCTAGAAATAGAAAATAGTGTAATAACATAAATGTAAAAGAAGCGGATATTAATCCGAGCTAACTGAATTCACAATATGTTTTTAAGAAACTTAATCCCCTCCAAGTACCCCAGGTTATAGATTATTTTCTCCCAAGATATAACAAAATACACACTTGTGTAAAGATACTTCAAACCCCAATGTTTCAGCGAACACAAATGATCGGTAGCAAATCACACTTACTATTGCTTTTTTTAGTTAAAACAATGCAGAAGAAAGAAAGAGAATTCAGAATTTTCGTAAGGAAAATCTGTGAGAAATATCATGTATTTATAGAAGCCAAATCCGAAACCGAAACCCAGCGGGCGATGACGACGACGGCGTGAGGCTTGTCGTCTTATCAACTCTTTAAGAGCTAGAAGAAGTGCAATTGCATATACACCCATCAAAACTCTTTTCCTCCTCCAATATAGAACAATATCCCTTTATCAAAGAAGGAAATTCAAAAAAATTATATTTTCCTCCATTTCTCATTCACTCTATTTTAAGCTATAACAAGCTTAAACCTAACAATCCCCTATATGAATGGGGAATGACTATATCACGGAAATATGCATGAAAAACTATGTGATTTACAAGCAAGTATTAATCGCATCTGGATAGGTAGGTTTTCCTTTGAACTTTCCATAGTGAACTTATGTCAGATATACTCGGTCAATCGGTAGATTTGATATCTTTGAACCGTCGAACTTTGGTGTATACCTAGACAACTATAATCACACAATCAACCCTTAACTGTTTTTGTTTCTCATTGTTGTGTTCGTTTCAACCATGAACACCGCCTGGTTTCATAAGTGCGTAGAGAATTGGTCTTGCAAAATCTCCTTGAAGCGGCTAACACTTCACACTTACATAGGTGATTCCTAAACGTGTCATCTCGTAGATGCATCTTTGACATATCCCGTATCAAATTTAGAAACCATTAAAAAGTCTTAATATTTTATCATTGGTACTGAACATTGTCTCATCATGAGAATGGACCAAAATATTAGTTGACAATATTGAACCGTCATTAATGACTTTGTTTGATATCCTTGAACCTAGATCTTGGGATTTCCATTCTTCTAGGTAGAGTTACCGCCACAATGACTTGTCCTCGACCATAGTCTCATTCCCCTCAATGATCTTTCAACCACCTCTCTAGTTAGCCTTTTGTAAGCAGATTCGATACATTATCGCTTGACTTTACATATTCAATTGTGATAATCCCCCTAGAGAGTAGCTGCCTAACGGTTTTATGTCTTCATCGTATATGACGAGATTTATTGTTATACATAACGCTCCCAGCCCTTCCAATCGCCGTTTGACTATCACAATGTATGCATATTGGTGCCAACGGTTTGGACCAAAATAAAAAATCTTCCAAGAATTTTCGGAGCCATCCAGCTTCTTCACCGGCTTTTTCTAAGGCTATGAACTCTGCCTCTATTGTAGAGTGGGCAATACAAGTTTGTTTGGACAACTTTCAATATAGCGCTCCTCCGCCAATAGTGAATACATATCCACTTATGGACTTAGGATTAGTTGAACCAGTGATCTAATTTGCATTACAGTATCCCTCAATCATCGCAAGATATTTACTGTAGTACAAAGCAAAGTCTTGGGTATGTTTTAAATATCCCAAAACTCGTTTCATCGTCATCCAATGAGATTGACCTGGATTACTCGTGTATCGACTCAATTTACTTATAGCACAAGCTATATTTGGTCATGTAAAATTCATGATATACATTAAACATCCAAACACACCAGCATAATCCAATTGTGATATGCTTTAGCCTTTGTTCTTTGCAAGTGCAAGATTCACGTCAATTAGAGTCTTTGCAACTTTAAAATCTAAGTGCTTGAATTTTCAAGTACTATTTTAATGTAATGAGATTGCGACAATGCCATACCTTGAGGAGTCTTATGGATCTTAAAAACCAGAATTAAATCGGTAACTCCCAAGTCTTTCATATCAAACTTGCTAGTTAGCATACGCTTAGTCGCATTTATGTTGGCAATGTCATTACTCATTATCAACTTATCATCCACATATAAGCAAATAATGACTATGTGATTTGGAATATTTTTAATGTACATACATTTATCACATTTATTTATCTTAAAATAATTTGACAATATTATTTGGTCAAATTTTGCACGCCATTGTTTGGGTGCTTGTTTTAGTCCGTAAAGCGACCTAACAAGTCTACATACCTTATTTTCTTTACCTGAAATCACAAAACCCTTCAGGTTATTCCATATAAATTTCTTCCTCCAAATCTCCATTTAAGAAGGTCGTTTAACGTCCATTTGATGAATTTCAAGACCATATACCGCAACTAATGCTACTAACGTCCGTATGAACGTAATTCTTGTAACTAGAGAGTATGTATAAAAATAGTCAAGACCTTCTCGTTGTCTATACCCTTTGACTACACGTCTTGCCTTATATTTGTCAATAGTGCCATCATCTTTCATTTTCCTCTTAAAATTCATTTAGAACCCAACGATTTATTACCGGGAGGAAGATCAACCAATTCCCATGTATGGTTGTTCAGTATGAATTCTATTTCACTATTGACTACCTCTTTCCAAAATAATAATTCAGAAGAATACATAACTTCTTTAAATGTTCGAGGCTCATTTTTCAATAATAAAGTCACAAATCTGGTCCAAATAAAGTAGACGTTCTTTGACGTTTACTATGTCTTGGATCCTCCTGATTAGACGTACTTTCGTTTGTTTCTTCCCGAGGTCGTTTAGATCCTTCACCAATCAACTCGTATTCCTTTTTATACAGATATATAGTTTTGAAGAATTCAGCATTATCTGATTCTATAGCCGTATTATTGTGAATGTGGGTATTTCTTATTTTATGAACCAAAAATCGATATGCTTTACTATTGGTTGCATATCCTATGAAAATACAATCAACGGTTTTCGGTCCTATCTTTACCCTTTCGAGTTTAGGAACTTGAATTTTTGCCAAACAACCCCATACTTTAAAATACATTTTTGCCACACAACCCCACACTTTAAAATAATTCAAATTGAGCTTCCTTCCTTTCCATTTTTCATATAGAATGGATTGCGTTTTGCTATGGATACTCGGTTTAGTATTCGATTACCTGTAAGAATGGCTTCCCCCCACAAGTTATGTGGCATACCAGAACTTATCAACAAAGCATTCATCATCTCCTTTAATGGTCGATTCTTTCTTTCCGCAATCCCATTTGATTGGGGCGTGTAAGGGGTCGTCTTTGGATGAATAATTTTATATTCTAAACATATTTCTTCGAAATGAGATTTATATTTACCACCGCTATCATTTCTTATTATTTTGATTTTCTTGTTAAGTTGCATTTCAACTTCATTTTTGTATTGCCTGAATGCATATGTTGCTTCATCTTTATTACTAAGTAAGTAAACATAGCAATATCGAGTATTGTCATCAATAAAATTTATGAAATACTTCTTTCCACCGCGGGATGGTAGTGACTTTATATCGTAAATATCTGTGTGAATTGTGTCTAAAGGATTTGAATTCCTTTCAACTGACTTATAAGGATGTTTAACATACTTAGATTCCACATATATTTGACATTTTGATTTGTCGCTTTCAAACTTAAGCAATACTTCCAAATTAATCATTTTTCACAAGATTTTATAATTGACATGTCCCAAACGTATATGCTATAAATCATTTGACTCAAGTAAGTAAGAAGAAGCTGGAAATTTATTATTGTCAACAACCATTACATTCAGTTTAAAAAGGCCCTCAGTAAGTTAACCTTTTCCTAAGTATATCTCGTTCTTACTTATTACAACTTTGTCTGTAACTAAAATACACTTAAACATGTTCTTGATGAGAAGTGAAATAGAAACTAAGTTCTTCCTTATTTCAAGAACATAAAAAATATTGTTCAGAGTCACCACTTTGCCAAAGGTCATCTTCAGGAATATCTTTCCATAACCTTCAATGTTGGCCTTTGCAAATTTTTTCATAAAAATGGTCTCGTCGGGTCCAACAAGAGCATATGAATCAAATGCTTCTCTAACAGTACAAACAAGGCGGGTGGCTCCAGAATCAATCCACCACTCCTTAGGATTTTCCATTAAGTTTCATTCAAACAACATAGCGCACAAGTCATCAATATCATCATTTGTTTTAACCATATTTGCTTGACTCTTTTTCTTCTTTCTTTGGAGTACGACATTCTGCAGCTTTGTGCCCAAGCTTTTCACAGTTGTAGCAGTTTTTCTTGAATTTTTTCTTGCTGGGATAGTTCTTTGGTCCAGAAGACTTCTTCCTCTTTTTCGGATTAGTTGAAGCAGTCTTAACAATATTTGCTCTCATAGTTATTGAGTTTCCACGTGTCTTCTTTTCTGCAACTTTATTTTCCTTTTCGATCCTCAATTGAACGATGAGATCTTCAAGTTTCATCTCCTTGCGCTTGTGTTTCAAGTAGTTCTTAAAGTTCCTCAATAAAGGAGGCAGCTTCTCAATCATTGCTGCAACTTGAAATGCCTCATTGATGACCAAACCTTCAATGAAAAATTCGTAATTAGTAACATAATTAATACTTTCAATAGAAGCATGAATTCGGATTATACCTTCTGCAAGGAGATCATGAATTATAACTTGTAGCTCTTGAACTTAGGTAATGACAGGCTTGTTGTCTACCATCTTATAGTCCAAAAATTTCGCTGCAACAAACTTCTTCAATCTGGCCTCCTAGATTTTATATTTCTTTTCCAACGCATACCATAGTTCTTTCGAAGTTTCCACATTACTATAGACATTGTAAAGATCATCCTCCAGTCCGCTAAGAGTGTAATTCTTGCATAAGAAATCTGAGTGCTTCCATGCCTCGATCATGATAAAACGTTCATTCTCATGAGTTGATTCCGGCAGAATCGGAACGTCCTCCTTGATGAACTTCTGTAGACTCAAAGTAGTCAAATAGAAGAACATCTTTTGTTGCCAACATTTGAAATCAATTCTGAAAATTTTTTCGAGCGTTTCTGCCGGAGCGGGTGCTGGTACAGAACGACTGGAAGAAGCAACATTGCTCGTAGAGCCAACCACGGGGGTTACAGTTTCTATCATATATATTAGTCACAAAACAGAAACAAAATTAATTAACGATGAAGTTTTTAAAATCTTCGAGCCGAATAAACTTTGACAGAAACAGATTGAATAACACGGTGAAGATTTTATATCTTCAAACCGAATATAAAACGAGTAGAAAATCATAAAGATTTTAATCTCGTAATTGAGTAGAAAGTCTCAAAGACTTTAATCTCAACCAAGGAGTAGAAAATCCGAACATTTTTAATCTCCAAAATGAGAGTAGAAATCACTAGGATTTAGTCTCCCACAAACAGAATATAAGATATGTACAGAATTAAAAAATTAAGCTCCTTAAACTTGTTAGTATACCGTATTTGTAAAGTAATTCTAAAAATAGAAAATAGTGTAATAACATAAATGTAGAAGAAGCAGATATTAATCTGAGCCCACAAAATTCACCTTAAGGAACTTAATCCCCTCCAAGTACCCGAGTTTATAGATTATTTCCTCCCATAACATAACGGATTACACAGTGTTGCATCTGGTAGCCAAAACAAATATATAAAATTTGTATAATTTTTGTATATAACATACAGAATGTATATATATATACAAAAAATATATAAATTTTATACATTGTTTCAGCTATTATTTTTACAGCGGCTATACAGTGTCATTTTCCCGATCTTTCTCAAGTTTTGTATATTGCTTTATCTTTGTCTTTTCTAAGAATTTCAACTATACCCATTGAGAGATTTTTGTTTCTAAATAATTTGAATGTTGTATATTATAGGGGTTGCTCTGATGGTAAGCAACCTCCACTTCCAACCAAGAGGTTGTGAGTTCGAGTCACCCAAGAGCAAGGTGGGGAGTTCTTGGAGGGAAGGATGCCGAGTTTTTATTGAAAACAACCTCTCTACCTTATGATAGGGGTAAGGTCTGCGTACACACTACTCTCCTCAGACCTCACTAGTGGAATTATACTTGGTTATTGTTGTTGTATATTATTGGTAATGTTTTGGTGATTTCAAAATAATTAAATGATCAAAATGGCTAACTAATAGTAAACCTTTTATATTGTGGGCTATTCGTGTAGTTCTGCATTTTATTTTCGATTTCCTTACTAACGGTAGCTTGCATCAAATCTCTTGTGATGCTATTTTGTTGTTATTTTTGTGTGACTATTAAAGAATTGCCATGTATATCATTATTTAACATTTTAAATCTCTTTTGTTTGTTACATTAATTTTAGAACAAACAAAAAAATGAAAACTAAAAAACTAGAAAAACTGAATTTAAATGCTTCCTTTTCTTTTTCACCTATTTTATTTTAATATTTTCTTCATATTGTTATTATATCATTAAAGAAATGGAAAAAGATGGTTCCAAAAGTCAATATTAATCTACACAGCAATGTCTCAAAGAGTAGATAGTTAAAGAATTACAAAGGAGATAAGAGCAGTTATCCGTTCCATCTCAAAACATTAGAATTTGCAGAAACGTTTATAAAATCATTCTTAATAATCTTTTACATAATCGAAATAAACAATGCCATGATACTTTGGCATTCCATAATTGATAATAGTTGGGAAAAAGAAAGAAAAAATAAAGAGGAAGAAGAAATAGAATGAATAAAAAAATGTACTCATTATAATGTTACAATTCACGAAAGTCATAATCAACTCTTTTAAGAGGTTATAATGAGAATCGGAAAGGGTTTCCCAAGAGCTAAGAATTAATTTATTTTTTTTGTATTATCTTCTCGAAAATTCAGTATGTTGTAATTTTTTTATGTGACTTTTAATCATCATTTAACGTTTTAAAATTCTTTTCAGGTTAAACTAATTTAGAACAAAGAAAATATAAAGAAAATTATCAACTAAAATGTAGAAAACACCGAATTAAATATGTCATTTTATCCCCATTTTTTTCTTTCATTATTTTTTCCCGTGTAGTTTGTTATATCATTGAAAAATGAATTAAGAAAATGCTTTTAAAAGTCAATAATAGTCTACACGTTCATGTTTTAAACAATAGACGAATTAAAGAAAGAATTACAAAGGAGATCAAGAGCCGTTGTCCCTTCCATCTTACAACATTATAATTTTTCGAGCTTAATTAAAACATTTATAAAAGCATTATATAACTATCTTTGGCGTACTGATATAAACAATGCCATGAATTAAAAAAAAGTGAATATGAAAATGTTGTAATCCAATGATGACATAGTTTAGTTCACCAAGTAGAGATGTGCATCATCAGAACTACAATTAGTACTAGTAATTTAATCTAATTATAACCTAAAATTTCACCAAAAATCATAATCAACTTTTTAAAGAGTTTATTATGAGAATAATGGGGGAAGGGTTTGCCATGCCATCTAAATTTTATTTGTTTATCTGTTTTCGAAAATTCAATATGTTCAAAGGGTCGATTCTAAAATTATTTCATTGACGATTAAATATTAATTGAGTGACAATATCAATGTCTAGTTTACGATACACATCACGTACTTAACTTAGCCGTGTTAAGTTATTTCTTTAATATTAAGAATCTTTCTCCCGTCAAAATTAATGTGCAAATACAGCTATTTAATTTTAACTTGTTAATGCACATATATAGTAGATGTACTACTGCTACTAAAGCATGTACTTATCAATGCAATAACATATTTGGAGAAAGGGGTTTAAGTTTTATACATGGACAATGCAAAATTTTTGTTTAGAATATCAGTGTAATTTAACATATTATGGTAGTGTTTACCCCAAAAATCGGATAACAATTGAATTTATACGTGGTTTTAAGGATACGTACTCTAATTTGATGCAAAATGAGATATCAGATTTAATATAGAAGAATAAATAGAAAAATAAATACAAACCATGCAGATTGAAAAACTTAAGCCTCGTAGGATTAGCCTCCTTTCAATTTAGGAGAGATAATGCCAGAATATTATTGCATCCAAAATAATATGAACACAGCTGAAAAAAGATAGTATGTTGTTCTTTTAAGTACGTTACAATGTCCTCTATGAATGTGATGACCCCAAAGGTTATTTTTAAATTTAATAATTATTTCAGTGATCTAAAATCTCGAAAAGTACTATGCATCATTTCTCGACTTGCGTGCGCAGTCCGAATAATTTTTCGGAAAGTTTTATATGAAAAATTGATTAAAATGTGAAATAGAGTCTTAAAACTCAATTAAGTTGACTTTGGTCAATATTTTTAGTAAAAGAACCCGAATTAGTATTTTGATAGTTCCGATAGGTCCGTCTCATGATTTAGAGCTTGAGTGTATGCCCGAAATTTAATTTGAAGGTTCCTAACTCAAGTTATGACCATTTAATAGAAACTAGAAATTTAAAGGATAAAGATTTCCAAGTTTGATTACATATTTGACTTTTTGTTATCAGGGTCGGAATCTGATTTTGAAAATTGAAATAGGTTCGTTATGTCATTTATGACTTGTGTACAAAATTTGAGGTCAATCGGACTTGATTTGATAGGTTTAGGCATCGAATCTAGAAGTTAAAATTTTTTAAGTTCCTTAAGCTTGAATTGTGGTGTGATTTGTGATTTTAGCGTTGTTTGATATGATTTGAGATTTCGACTAAGTTCGTATGATGTTTTATGACTTGGTAGTGTATTTGGTTAAGGTCTCGGGGGCCTCGGGTGAGTTTCAGATGGTTAACGGGTTGAATTTTGGACTTGAAACTTTGCTGGAATTTTTCTGATGCACTGTCTGGTTTCCTTCTTCGCATTCGCGATAGGGGTCTCGCGCTCGCGAAGAGAAACTGAAGGCAGGCAAAATTTACTCTTCGCGTTCGCGAAGAGGGAACCGCATTCGCGAAGGGGTATAGGGCAGTGTACATCGCAAACGCATGGGAGCGCTTGCGTTTGCGTAGAAGGGCGAGGCCTGGCCGGACACCAGGCGATAAGGCTTTGCGTTTGCATAGGGGAGACCGCGTTCGCGAAGGCCAAGTTTGGCAAAGCATCGCGTTCGCGAGACTGCCCTCGCGTTCGCGAAAAAGAAATCTGGGGCAGCACAAAAATGTGCTTCGCGAACGCGAGGGTGCTATCGCGTTCGCGAAGAAGAAATTCCTAGACAGCAGAACTTAAGTTCTAGAAATGGGATTTTGTCCCATTTTTTTATTTTTCAAAATTTTGAGCTCGGGTAAGGCGCTTTTTGGGCGATATTTACGGGAAAACGTTGGTGTAAGTGTTCTTTATCCTATATTGATTATATTTCATGATTCCATACTTATTTACATCATGAATCCGTGAATTTATGGAAGAAAAATCAGATTTTTATAAAATCTTCCAAATATATAAAATGAAGATTTGAAAGTCAATCCGATGCCGGAATTTGATAATTTTTATATGGATGAACTCGTATCGGAACGGGTGCTTGGATTTTGTGAGGTTTTTCGGAATTCGAGACATGGGTCCCACTATTATTTTTTAAATAAATTTCGGATTTTAATCCGAAAAATTAGTAAATTCATATGGAATCAATTTTTATGATTTGTATTGAGTATATTGAATTGTTTATGACTAGATTTGAGGACTTTGGACACGAATTCGCGAGGCAACGGTTTATTGAAATCTTGAGTTGGTTGCAAATCGAGGTAAGTGTCGTGGTTAACCTTGACTTGAGGGAATAGAACCCTTGAATTATTTTCTATGTGAATTTCATGTATAACGATGTATAGGCAAGGTGACAAGTGCCTATATTTTCTCCCTGATTTCCACAATTAATTTCTACTTGTCATTGTTTGTTTCATAAATAAATTATAACTACTATATGCCTTGATGCTTAATAGTTTCTCATTGAACGTGGTATTTATTGGAGCATTTTGTTACATTTAAGAGTTGTTAAAATATATGGGGGGAACGGGTTGCACGCCGCAATAGATTTATTTAACGTTTATATTGGGGGATCGGGTTGCACGCCGCAATGGAAACAAGTTGAAGGATTAAGACTGCTGAATTGACTTCAATTATTGATATTATTACCGATCTTACTACTACTACTACTATTATTATTATTATTATTATTATTATTATTATTATTATTATTATTATTATTATTATTATTATTATTATTATTATTGTGTACAGGTTAATGTAACTGACCTTGCTTAGCCTCATCACTACTTTGTCGAGGTTAGGCTCGGCACTTACCAGTACATGGGGTCGGTTGTACTGATACTACACTCTTCACTTCTTGTACAGATTTCAGAGTTGGTCCCGGCGGCGCACTGTAGATTTGCCTGGATACAGGTACCAGTGGAGACTTGAGGTATAACTACACAGCGTTTGCAGTTCTGAAGTCCCCTTCTATCTTATCTCAGCTGTGTATTATATTTCCAACAGCTTGAATTTTATTCCAACCTTTATTTGTATTATTCTAGAAGCTCGTGCACTTGTGACTCCAGTTCTGGGATGGTATTTATATATGGCGTTTATAATGGATTATTCACTTTATTTCAGACTTTATTTCCGCAATTATGTTAAAATGGCTAATTATTTCTAACATTGGCTTGCCAAGCAAGTGAAATGTTAGGCGCCATCACGGTCCCGAAGGTGGGAATTTCGGGTCGTGACAGTTGGTATCAGAGCACTAGGTTACATAGGTCTCACGAGTCACGAGCAAACTTAGTAGAGTCTGAAGGATCGGTACAGAGACGTCTGTACTTATCTTTCAGAGGCTATGAAGTTTAGGAACAATATCACTTCTTTCTTATCCTATCGTGCGATTTTATTCTATCATCGATAATTGAACCATTCTATTCTTATTCTCTCGCAGATGGCGAGAACACGTAATACATCTACCGACGGACAGGGACCAGAGCCCTAGTGGCAACTATGACTAGGGGTAGAGGTCGAGGCCGATGTCGTGCTAGAGGCCGAGGCAGAGGTAGAGCTCAGTCTAGAGATCGAGCAGCCGCACCTGTTGTAGAACCTCAGGTGGATCTTCAGGAGAAGGTTCCAGTTCAGACTGTACCAGTTGGACCAGTTCAGGTCTCGGAAGGATTCATAGCTACTCCAGTGCTTCAGGACGCTCTAGTCCATTTGGTAAGTCTTATGGAGGGCGTGGCCCAGAATGGTACATTTCCAGTGGCACCAGCCGTATCACAGGCTGGGGGAGGAGCATAAACTCCCACTACTCCCGCTCCGGAGTAGATGGCTCCCCAGAATCAAGCTCCAACAGTCTTGCCAGTTGGGGTAGTTCATCCAGTTATTGCGGCACATGCCGGTGATTGGCCCGCCATGTCTTTTGAGGCCTTATTTAGACTGGATAAGTTTACTAAGCTCTTTCTAGGTCACTTCAGTGGTACACCTTCTGAGAACCCACAAGATTATCTTGACCGATGTCATGAGGTGCTGCGGAACATGGGTATAGTTTAGACCAATGGGGTCGATTTTGCTGTATTTCAGATGACGGGTTTCGCCAAGAGGTGGTGGAGAGATTATACATTGATCAGACCAGTTAGATTGCCTGCATTGACCTAGGAACAGTTTTCACGGCTATTTCTAGAGAAGTTCCTCCCTATCACATTAAGAGAGGATTACCGCAAGTAATTTGAGCGTCTACAGCAGGGTAGTATGACTGTTACTCAGTATGAGTCCTGTTTTTTGGATTTAGCTCGTCATGCTCTCCTTTTACTACCTACTGAGGGAGAGAGAGAGAGGAGGTTTATTGAGGGACTCACTCACCATATCAGGCTTCAGATTTACAAGAAGACCGGAAGTGAGATTTCCTTTCAGGTGGCTGCTAATGTCGCGAGGAGGATCGAGATGGTTCTTGCACTGGAGAGAGGGCAGGGGTCTGATAAGAGGCCTCGTTAGTTCGGTGGGTTCAGTGGTGCCTCGTCTGGAGGCAGGTGTAATTCTGGTAGGGGTCATCCTCCCAGGCTGTTTCATTCAGCACTTCAGGCTTCTCACGGTGCTTCAGGGAGTCACGGTCCTATTATGACTTAATTTGGGCATCCAACATTTAGTGCGCATTCAGCTCCTATCAGTGCACCATTACTCCAGAGTCACTACAACGGTTATCCGGCCCGTTCGGGTCAGCTTCAACTTCAACTTTAGCAGCCACGACAGTAGGATAGGTGTTATGAGTGTGGGAACATTGGTCACATCAGGAGGTATTACCCTAGGTTGTCGAGTAAATGATCTCGGCAGGATTCTCGTGCTATCATACCGGCACTGGTTGCTTCACCGCCTGCTCAACCAGCTAGAGGTAGGGGTCAGGCAGCTAGAGGTAGAGGTCAGGCCATTAGAGGTGGAGGCCAACCAGTTAGAGGTTGTCCTAGAGACGTAGTTTAGAGTGGTGGGGCCCAGCCACGATTTTATGCTTTTCTAACTAGGCTTGAAGCCGAGTCATCTGATGATATGATCACAGGTATTGTTCCAGTTTTCCATAGAGATGCTTCAGTTCTATTTGATCTAGGTTCTACATATTCTTATGTGTCCTCCTATTTTGCTTCATATTTGGTTGTGCCTCATGATTCTCTGAGTGATTCTGTGTGTGTATCTACACCGGTAGGGGACTCTGTTGTAGTAGACCATGTCTATCGTTCGTGTGTGGTTACGATTGGTAGTCTTGAGACTAGTGTGGATCTTCAACTTTTTGATATGGTAGATTTTGATGTCATCTTGGGTATGGATTGGTTGCCACCTTATCATGCTATATTGGATTGTCATGCCAAGATGGTGACCCTAGCCATGCCGGGGTTACCTCGGTTAGAGTAGAAAGGAACTCTTGGTCATTCTATCAGCAGGGAATTTCTTATATGAAGGCTCGGCGTATGGACGAGAAAGGGTGTCTAGCCTATTAGGCTTATATTCGCGATCTGAGTGCGGATGTTCCTTCTATGGACTCAGTACCAGTTGTTTGTGAATTTCCAGAAGTATTTCCTGTAGATTACCGAGGATGCCACTCGACAGAGATATTGACTTCGGCATTGATTTAGCTCCGAGCACTCGGCCCACTTCTATCCCACCATACCGTATGGCCCCGCCGGAGTTGAAATAATTGAAGGAATAGTTACAAGACTTGCTTGATCAAGGATTCATTAGACCCAGTGTCTCGCCCGGGGTGCACCAGTATTATTTGTAAAGAAGAAAGATGGTTAAATGCAAATGTGTATAGATTATCGACAGTTGAACAAGGCTACTATCAAGAACAAGTATCCACTGCCAAGAATTGATGACTTATTCGATCATCTTCAGGGTGCCAAGTATTTTTGAAGATCGATTGGAGGTCTGGTTACCATCAGTTGAAGATTAGGGCATCCGATGTCCCTAAGACAGCTTTTCGGACTCGGTATGGGCATTACGAATTCCTAGTGATGTCATTTTGGCTGACAAATGCCCAGCAACATTTATTGATTTGATGAACCAGATGTTCAAGCCCTATTTGGATTCTTTTGTGGTTGTATTCATTGATGATATTTTAATTTACTCCAGCAGTCGAGAGGAGCATGAGCAGCATCTTCGGATTGTGCTTCAGACCTTGAAGAATAATTAGTTATATGCTAAATTTTCAAAATTTGAATTTTGGTTAGGCTCAGTTACCTTTTTGGGGAATGTTGTATCGACAGAAGGCATAAAAGTGGATCCTAAGAAAATTGAGTCTGTTCAGAATTGGCCTAGACCTACTTCAGTTATAGAGATCCGGAGTTTCCTGGGATTGGCAGGTTATTATCATCGGTTCGTGGAGGGATTTTCATCAATATCAAGCCCATTGACCAGACTGACCCATAAAGGTGTTCCATTCGGATGGTCAGACGGGTGTGAGTTGAGCTTTTAGAAGCTCAAGACTGCTTTGACTACGGTGCCAGTGTTGGTATTACCCACAGGTTTAGGATCTTATACGGTATATTGTGATGCATCTCGCATTGGCCTTGGTGTAGTATTGATACAAGATGGTAGGGTGATTGCATATGCGTCGCGGTAGTTGAAAGTTCACGAGAACAATTATCATGTTCATGACTTAGAATTGGCAACCATTGTTCATGCGCTGAAGATTTGGAGGCATTCCTTTACGGTGTCTCGTGTGAGGTATTTACTTATCATCGTAGCCTTCAGTATCTGTTCAAACAAAAAGATCTTAATTTGAGGCAGAGAAGAGGGTTGGAGTTGTTGAAAGACTATGATATCACCATTTTGTATCACCCCGGAAAGGCTAATATGGTGGCCGATGCTTTAAGTAGAAAGGCTATGAGTATGGGCATCCTTGCTTATATTCCGGTTGGTGAGAGACCGTTAGCTGTAGATGTCTAGACTTTGGCTTATCAGTTTGTGAGGTTAGATGTTTCAGAACCCAGTCGGGTTCTAACTTGCACAGTCGATCGGTCTTCTTTATATGAGCGCATCAGAGAGAGGCATTATGATGATCCCCATTTATTTGTCCTTAAAGACACAGTGCGGCACGGTGATGCCAAACAGGTTGTTGTGGGGGAAGATGGAGTTCTGCGAATGCAGGGTCGTATTTGTGTGCCTAATATTGACGGGTTTCGTGAATTAATTCTTGAAGAGGCACACAGTTCCAGGTATTCTATTCATCCAGGTGCCGCCAACATGTATCAAGCTTTGCGGCAACATTATTGGTGGAGGAGAATGAAGAAGGATATAGTTGCATATGTAGCTCGGTGTCTAAATTGTCAGCAAGTCAAGTACGAGCATCAGAAACCTGGTGGTTTGCTTCAGAAGTTATAAATTCCTGAGTGGAAGTGGGAGCGTATCAGTATAGATTTTGTTGTTGGGCTCCCACGGACTCAGAGAAAATTTGACGCAGTTTGGGTCATTGTGGACAGGTTGACCAAGTCAGCACATTTCATTCTAGTGGCAGTTACCTATTCTTCAGAGAGGTTAGCTGAAACTTACATTTGTGAGATTGTCTGCCTTCACGGTGTGCCCGTGTCTATTATTTCAGATCGAGGTACACAGTTTACCTTACACTTTTGGAGAGCTGTACAACGTGAGTTAGGCACGCGGGTTGAGTTAAGTACAATATTTTATCCACAGACAGATGGATAGTCAGAGCGCACTATTCAGATATTGAAAGATATGCTTCACGCTTGTGTTATAGACTATGGAGGTTCTTGGGATTAGTTCTTGCCACTTGCGGAGTTTGCTTATAATAATAGCTACCAGTCAAGCATTCATATGGCTCCATATGAGACATTATACGGAAGGCGATGCCGATAGCCAGTTGGCTAGTTTGAACTGGGAGAGGCTCGGTTGTTGGGTACCGATTTGGTATAGGATGCCTTGGATAAGGTCAAAATTATTCAGGATCGACTTCGCACAGATCAATCTAGGCAAAAGAGTTATGCCGACCGTAAAGTTTGTGATATTGCATTCATGGTTGGAGAAAGAGTATTGCTCCGGATTTCACCTATGGAAGGTGTAATGAGGTTCGGAAAGAAGGAAAAGTTGAGCCCTAGGTATATAGGACCCTTCGAAATTCTTGAAAGGGTGGGCGAAGTAGCCTACACGCTTGCATTACCACCTAGTTTATCAGTGGTTCATCAGGTGTTCCATGTGTCTATACTCCGGAAATATTATGGTGATCCGTCCCATGTATTAGATTTTAGTTTAGTCCAATTGGATAAAGATTTGACTTATGAAGAGGAGCCGGTAGTTATTCTAGCCCGGCAGGTCTGACAGTTAAGGTCTAAGAGTTATCCTTCAGTTCGGGTACAATGGACAGGTCAGCCGGTAGACGCATCTACCCAGGAGTCCGATTCGAACATGTGGAGTAAATATCCACACCTTTTCACCAGCTCAGGTACTTTTTCTAATTCCGTTCGAGGACGATCGTTTGTTTTAGAGGTGGAGAATGTGATGACCCAAAAGGTCATCTTTAAATTTAATAATTATTTATATAATCTAAGACCTCGAAAAGCACTATGCATCTTTCCTCGACTTGTGTGCGCAGTCCGTATAATTTTCCGAAAAGTTTTATATGAAAAATTGATTAAAATGTGAAATAGTCTTAAAACTCAATTAAGTTGACTTTGGTCAATATTTTTAGCAAACGGACCCGGATCAGTACTTTGACAGTTCCGGTAGGTCCGTCTCGTGATTTGAGACTTGGGTGTATGTCCGAATTTAATTTGGAGGTCCCTAGCTCAAGTTATGACCATTTAACGGAAACTAGAAATTTAAAGGCTAAAGATTTCCAAGTTTGGAGGCAGGCAAAATTTACTCTTCGCGTTCGCAAAGAGGGGACCGCGTTCGCGAAGGGGTAAAGGGCAGTGTACATCGCGAATGCGTGGGAGAGCTCACGTTCGCGTAGAAGGGCAAGACATCGTGTTCGTGAAGAAGAAATTCCTAGACAACATAACTTAAGTTCTGGAAATGAGATTTCGTCCCATTTTTTATTTTTCAAAATTTTGAGCTCGGGTAAGGCGATATTTAGGCGATTTTCACGAAAAACCATTGGGGTAAGTGTTTCTTATCCTATATTGATTATATTTCATGATTCCATACTCATTTACATCATGAATCCGTGAATTTATGGAAGAAAAATTAGATTTTTATAAAATCTTCCAAAAATATAAAATGAAGATTTGAAAGCCAATCTGATGTCAAAATTCGATAATTTTTATATGGTTGAACTCGTATCGGAACAGGTGTTCGGATTTCATGAGTTTTTCGGGATTCGAGAAGTGGGTCCCACTGTTGAGTTTTGAAATAAATTTTGGATTTGAATCCGAAAAATTAGTAAATTCATATGGAATCAATTTTTACAATTTGTATTGAGTATATTGAATTGTTTATGACTAGATTTGAGGATTTCGGACACGAATTCGCGAGGCAAAGGTTTATTGGAATCTTGAGTTGGTTACAAATCGAGGTAAGTGTCGTGGTTAACCTTAACTTGAGGGAATAGAACCCTTGAATTATTTGTTATGTGAATTTCATGTGTACCGATGTATAGGCAAGGTTGACGAGTGCCTATACTTTGTCAAATTAATTGTTTGCTTAATTATTTAAGAATCTTAAATTATTTTGAGACACAAATTAATTATTATAATAATTGTTTCTCTCCTATTCCTTGTCAAATATTAATACTTGAATTCCTGTAATAATTGTTACATGCTTATTTGATTTATGTGTCTTAAATGCTACTTGACATTTAGCCTACTAAATATTAAACTGCCTATTTTCTCCCTGATTTCCACAATTAATTGCTACTTGTCATTGTTTGTTTCATAAATAAATTATAACTACTATATGCCTTGATGCTTAATAGTTTCTCATTGAACGTGGTATTTATTGGAATATTTTTGTTACATTTAAGAGTTGTTAAAATATATGGGGGGAACGGGTTGCACGCCGCAATAGATTTATTTAAAGTTTATATTGGGGGATCGGGTTGCACGCCGCAACAGATTTATTTTAAGTTTATATTGGGGGATCGGGTTGCACGCCGCAATAGAAACAAGTTGAAGGATTAAGACTGCTGAATTGACTTCAATTATTGATATTATTTACCTGTCTTACTACTATTCATGTTATTATTATTATTATTATTTTGTACAGGTTAATGTAACCGACCTGGCTTAGCCTCTTCACTACTTCGTCGAGGTTAGGATCGGCACTTACTAGTACATGGGGTCGGTTGTACTGATACTACACTCTGTACTTCTTTTTCAGATTTCGGAGTTGGTCCCAGCGGCGCACTGTAGATTTGCCTGGATACAACTACTAATGGAGACTTGAGGTATAATTTCACAACGTTCGCAGTTCTGAAGGCCCCTTCTATCTTATCTCAGTTGTGTATTATATTTCCAACAGCTTGAATTTTATTCAGACCTTTATTTGTATTATTCTAGAAGCTCGTGCACTTGTGACTCCAGTTCTAGGATGGTATTTAGATATCGCGTTTATAATGGATTATTCACTTTATTGCAGACTTTATTTTCGCATTTGCTTCTTTGTTATTAATTAATTTAAAATTGTGTTAAAATGGCTAATTATATTCTAACGTTGGCTTGCCTAGAAAGTGAAATATTAGGCGCCATCACGGTCCCGAAGGTGGGAATTTCGGGTCGTGACAATGAATTACTCCATTCCTTCTATATATACGGGGAGATGGAACCTTTAAGACATTATTTTATAAGAAATTATGTAGACCGTTATCTCCCCTTTGACTTAATTCCGTAATTTCCGTCATAATGATTGGTCAATGATGAGAATCACGGATACTTGTCGTGTGAGTGGGTAAAGCTTTTCTTCAAGGCCGTTAAAAGCAGGGTCGGTTGTGCCCCCGATAAGCTCGAGGGCAAATCTGATGGTCTTGTTTGAACTTTGACCCTTGATATCGAGCTCAGTTATATCGGTACCTTCGATCTCTTATGTAGGTATCGATCCTTGACCCATTATTCCAAATGCCTCGATCGAGCATTGAGATCGGTTCGACCCGTATACAGATAGTCCCCTCATTCTTTGGAGAGTAAGCGATTAAAAACGATATGAACCCTCGGTCCTTACTTCGATAAATCATGACAACGGGTACATGATGTAGGTGATAAGAATAGTGGAAACGTCCTGTCAGTCCAGTCTTTGAGGCATTAAATGTATGTCAATTGACGGTCGGCTACCTCGAGAGATGAACCGCCGCTTGAGGAACCTATAAATACCCCTTAATCCGTTTGTTAGAACTTTTACGCTCAAATACTTCTTGCATTCTAAGGACTTCATCTTCTAGTTTTCTCAAAGCTTCCCCTTATCAACAATCTCTTTCCTTCATAAAAATGGCAAAAACTTCAAAGTTCGTTCCCCAAAAAGAAATACCTTCTTCTTCAAGACCTTCTGAAAACACTTCTAATGTTGTTCTTGAGGAACCTCCTCTGAGAACACATATTCCTACTGGGTGCCGTACTGTGGATGACTTCAAGGTTGAGAATACGCCCATGGTACTGGTTCGATGCGAACCGGTCTTGAGGTACATGTGTACGATTTCGGACATCATCTTCGATAAAGTTAAAGAGGACTGCAACTGGGTAGACAAACTCGTAGTGATTCCTACCTCTGAAGAATCAATCACCACCCACGTAGAGGGTTTATTAAGTGTTTACACTTACCCTTTCATGTTGGGTCCTCTAGACCTAGTTATCATAGCTTTTTGCAAAAGGTATGATGTGATGCTCGGGGAGATACATCTTTCATTTTGCAGGATCGTTATTCTTCTTCGATTCTTTGTGAGCAAGGTCTAGGGATGTCCATTCACCATCGACCATCTCATGCGCCTGTACAGCCCTTGACTTTATCGAGGAGGGTTAATTAAGCTTGCACGCTGAGCCACCAAGACCCTATTCTTGAGTATCGATGAGGACCGAGACCGGGGCTGGCTAGGTCAATTTGTTCAAGTGAGGACCTCGAACTTAATCCCGGTTGCCGACATGGCATTTCTCGAGAAATGGAACATGAAACGTAAGTTTAGCTTTGTCTTTGGTATTCTTTTTCTTACTTTTCATTCAGTTAATTTCTCATTAATGTTATGTAATGCAGCTGTCGCCCAAATACCAAACCCCGTTCCTGAACTTAAAGAGTGGGTCGAGGGTATCACGACATAGAGACCTTACTCCGAGCGTTTATGGCGTGAGCTCTCAAAGGGACGATGGGAGACCCGTAATCATGGTAAGGGTTTTTCCCTAAAAATACATCTGATCTCATTTTTCATTATTAGTCTCTGATCCGTTATAGTTTCATTTTGTAGGTTTAGGAAAGGACGTCGAGATGAGGTCTCCCTCAGCTGACGATGATATACATGTCGACCCCCATGCTCTGAAACAGGGTAAAGAGAAGAAGAAAAGAAAAGATTCGAGTCCCTCTGCCCCTGAAAGGAAAAGACCGAGGAAGCGATTTGCGCAGAAACCTAAGAAAACCAGTGCCAAAGAACTTTCATCGGACTCACTCAATCATTTGAGGCATGAATCCAAGGAAGAAGAGAATTCTGAGTTAGTGTCCCGCGTGAGAAGCGGCTTAGAAATGCCTCGAGCCGTGGAGGTCGTAGAAGAAGCAGTGTTCAAAGTCTCCGAGAGTGTCAGGACCGATTTGCCTCAATCCATCGAGGTCAAAAAAGAAAACGTGACCGGTGTATTTCGGTCAGAAGATAATGTCCCCAATGAGGTGCTCGGGGTGATTGACCTTTCTAGGTCGCCTTCATTTACAAATTCCATGATAAACGAGGCCTAGGCGTTGAAAGGTCACCTCGGCGAAGGGGCCCAAGGAGCAACCGATTCTTTCAATAATTTCTTCTACGGCTTGGATTCCGCTGCTTCTGAGGATGTTACCAGTTTGGGCGATTTACCGATACCAAGGAAGATACCATCCCCGGGAGCTAGCGGGTCTTCCTCGAGCCCAAAATTAATGAACCAGTTTCCCGCTCCGAGTGTTGACCCCACTCGGAGATGTTCAATCTTCATGTCCATTCCAGAGGACGCTCGAGTTCTCTCTGCCCTGGTGGGGGTCGCTAGTTACCTTCGGTGTTTGGTGATCTAAGAGGATCAAGCAAAAATGAACAAGGTGGAAGCACCTTGCCTGTTCAACGAAGCTCAATATGCTGAATCCGGGTAACTTCAAATGTCCTTTTATTATATACATAGATTTAATAATGAATAATCCTAATATCTTCCTTTGAGTTTGTAGGCCTCGGTGCTTCATTACGAGGCCTTTCTTCGAAACCGGGAGGAGTTCAAGCGTCTTGAGGTCGAGACTCGAGAGCTTGCTGAAACGAGGGATGCTTATAAGCTCCTTAATGAAAAATCCCAAGCTGAGCTGGAGGCGGCTCGTAGGGAACATTCTGACTTGGTCGAGCAGGTAAGAATAGTTTCTGAAGTTAGTGATGATGAGTCGGACTTAGTAGCTAATGATCCTTGCCCGCAGGTTCAGAAAAAACTTGACGTGATCAAGCAACTCCAAGGGGAGGTAGATGCGGTCAAAGTCGAGACCGAAGAATGGAAGAAAGATATGGATCACTTAGCCTCGGAGAAAGAGACTGCCCGGACGCAGTTGGCTTCTGCTGAGGCTCAGCTTCGGGCTGCAAAGGATAAGAACTTGGCACATGCCAAAATGATCGAGGGACTCCAATCTCAGTTGAGCTCGGCTGTTTCTAGTCAAGAGAATCTGGCCAAGGAGCTCGCGGCTGCCAAGTCAGAAGTTATTACGGCCCGGAGCGAAGCTGATAAAAAAGTGGCCCAACTCAAAGTAGATGTCGAGGCTATCCAGGAGCAGGCTAAAAACATGGTGAAGCATGCGAGGTAGGAATCCCGAAGGGAGACCCTCGAGGGAGTCCATTCTCAGAATTGTGACATATTGACCGAAATCGAGAACGCCAAGGCATGTGAAACCAATGCTCGGAGGCTAGCTTTTCCCGAGGAGGATTCCGAGGCGTCTAAAGAGTCGGGCGAGTCCGGTGATGAAGAAGGCCCCGAAGGTGATGATGCAGCTCCCGGTGAAGATTAGGCCATTTAAAATGTTTGTATTGTCTTTTTGTCAAAGCACTTTGGCCTTTGTATAACATGTAACGGGGCTATTTAGCCTTTGTAAAGAAATTTTGATATATATATATATATAAAGGCTTTTCATAGTTTTTTTAATCTTTCTCGCTTTATTTGTATTCACAAAGGTCGAAATGCCTTAGCATGAAATGATTAGGTTACGTTCGAAGGTTCGAACAAACCTTGCCTTTACTTTGTGTTAAGGCTTTGTAGGGGCTCAGTGTTACTGAAGACGTTTCCCCAATAATAAGCATTAGGTCCTTGAGTGTTATTAACTCGGAATGGCCTTAGCCGTTAAGCTTGGGCAATGCCAAATAAGCTTTGTACCCTTGAGTTTTATTAACTCGAAATGGCCTTAGCCGTTAAGTTCGGGCAATGACAAATAAGCTTTGTGCCCTCGAGTTTTATTATCTCGGAATGGCCTTAGCCGTTAAGTTCGGGCAATGCCAAATAAGCTTCTTGCCCTCGAGTTTTATTAACTCGGAATGGCCCTAGCCGTTGAGTTCGGGAATGCCAGATAAGTTTTGTGCCCTCGAGTTTTATTAACTCGGAACGGCCTTAGCCATTGAGTTCGGGCATGCCAAATATGATTTATGCCCTCGAGTTGTATTAACTCGGAATGTCCTTAGCCGTTGAGTTCTGGCATTCCAAATAAGCTTTATGCCCTCGAGTTTTCTTAACTTGGAACGGCCTTAGCCGTTAAGTTCGGGCATGCCAGATAAGATTTATGTCCTCGAGTTTTATTAACTCGGAACGGCCTTAGCCGTTAAGTTCGGGCATGCCAGATAAGATTTATGTCCTCGAGTTTTATTAACTCGGAACGGCCTTAGCCGTTAAGTTCGGGCATGCCAAATAAGCTTTATGCCCTTAAGTTTTATTAACTCGGAACGGCCTTAGCCGTTGAGTTCGCGAATGCCAAATAAGCTTTATGCCCTCGAGTTTTATTAACTCGGAATGACCTTAGCCGTTGAGTTCGGGCATGCCAAATAAGCTTTATGCCCTCCGGTTTTATTAATTCGAAACGGCCTTAGCCATTTAAGTTTAGCAATGCCCACAGTCCCCGAGTGCAACGAATATTCGAACTCGGAATAAGGTAGCCCTTGATATCTTTAGGGGATCAGATGTAGGAAATTCTTTGAAAAATGCAAGTGACGTTTTTGAAGACGAGATGTTTATCTACAAAGAAGAGTCTCCTTTTTTATTTAGATGCATAATAGTCGTATATATATACACATTTTGTGCCAGGGCTCGAGTGATTTGAGCGGGCATGATTCATTTGACCGTTTGGCCCTTACAATAAATCTTGTTGATCGAGGACCTTTAATCTCAAAGTTGAAATGCCATGTTAATTTTGACATCCCCAAGGATCTTTCCCCCAGTGTTTGAGGTTGACCGAAGAGAGGCCTCAAATGCTGTCGTGATCATTGCAACCTGCCTTTGATTCTAAGTTAGCACGATTTACTTGTTTCCTCGTTAAAAACCTTGCCGAAAACCCCATTTGGGACAAAATCGGTCTAAGGAAAAAAGAGTGCAATGCGTGCTTTCAGACCTAGTATCTTGTATTATCCTTTGTAGGTTGCCTACAAGTGTCAAAATGTAAACAAAATGAAAGAAAGAATTGGGGCCGTACCTTAGCAATAATATCGCTTTAAGTGAGTTATATTCCAGTTGTTCTGTAATTGCACGTCGTTCATTGTTCTGAGCTTGTAGGATCCCTTTTCGGTGATCTCGATAATTCAGTATGACCCTTCCCAATTTGGCCTCAATTTCCCTTCGTTCGGGTTTCGTGTGTTTGATGTAACTTTTCTTAATACTAAGTCCCTAGTAATGAAATATCGAAGGCTGGCCCTTCGGTTATAATATCTCTCGATCCGCTTTTTTTGGGCGGCCAAACGGACAAGGACGGCTTCGCGCCTCTCATCTAATAGTTCCAGGCTCGTACTCATATCCTCGTCATTCGATTCCCTTGTTGCATGTCGGAATCTAATACTTGTCTCCCCGACCTCGACCGGTATTAAAGCTTCGGTGCAATAAACCAAAGAGAATGGGGTGGCCCCGGTACTGGATTTCGAGGTTATGCGGTATGCCCATAGGACCTCAAGTAGCATTTCCTTCCATTTTCCTTTTGCATCGGTTAACCTCTTTTTAAGGCTTTGGAGTAGGTTTTGTTAGTAGACTCAGCTTGTCCATTACCACTAGGGTGATAGGGAGTGGATAATATCCTTTTGATCCTATGGTCTTCGAAAACCTTACTTACTTTGCTTCCAATAAATTGTTTCCCGTTGTCGCACACAATTTCAGTATGTATCCCGAATCGGCATACGATGTGGTCCCAGATAAAATCAATGACTTCTTTTTCCCTGATTTATTCATATGCATGTGCTTCCACCCACTTAGAGAAATAATAATCAGTCATAAATAAAATAAACTGAGCCTTACCGGGTGCCAGAGGGAGGGGGCGACGATGTTTATCCCCCATTTCATGAATGGCCATGGTGACAATACCAAATGTAACGGCTCTCCTGCCTGATGAATCATCGGGGCATGCCTTTGGCATCCATCACATTTTCGAATGAACTCCTTTGCGTCTTTTTCCAGTAGTAACCGGCTCTGATTATTTTTCGAACCAATGATTCTGCGCCCGAGTGATTTCCACAGGTACCTTCGTGGATTTCCCTCAAAATGTATTCGATATCCCCTGGTCCTAAACATATTACCATCGGTCCATCGAACGTTCTTCTGACTAAGGTTCCATCCTCGAATAAACTAAACCGGGCTGCCTTGGTACGCAGAGTCCTCGATTCTTTTGGGTCTAAGGGTAGTTTTACGGTCCTGATATATTCCACGTATTTATTCCTCCAGTTCCAAGTTAGGCTCGCCGAGTTGATTTCGGCATGGAGTTATTCCACTACCGATCTCATAAGTTGTACGACCTCTCCTGATTTAAGCTCGTCTTCTTCGACCGACGATCCCAAGTTAGCGAGGGCATCGACTTCGTTGTTCTGATCCTGAGGTACATGTTGCTAAGTCCACTCTTTAAACCGATGTATTGTCACATGTAACTTGTCTAAGTATCTCTGCATTTGCTCTTCTCTGACCTCAAATGTTTCGTAAACTTGGTTTACCGCAAGGAGGGAGTAACACGTGGCTTCGATCGCCTCTGTTCCCAAGCTTTTGGCTAATTCAAGGCCTGCAATCATGGCCTCATATTCGGCCTCATTGTTAGTCAATTCACAGTCTTAATAGATTGTCTAATTATATTACATGTTGATGGATTTAGTACGATGCCAAGTCCGGACCCTTTGGCGTTTGAGGCCCCGTTTGTAAAGAGGGTCCAGGTTCCCGAAGGTGTCCCTGAGTTAATCAATAACTCTCTTTCGACCTCGGGTATCAGGGCCGGTGTAAAATCGACCACGAAATCTGCCAATATTTGGGACTTAATGGCGGTCCGAGGTCGATATTCAATATCGTACCCGCTTACTTCTACGGCTCATTTGGCCAATCAGCCTGAGAGTTCGGGTTTATGCATAACGTTCCTTAACGGGTAAGTAGTTACGACACATATAGGGTGACGTTAGAAGTATGGTTTTAGCTTCCTTGAGGAAGTTAGCAAAGCAAGTGCCAATTTTTCTAGGTCGGGTTACCTAGTTTTGGCCTTGCCCAAGGTCCGACTAACATAATAAATCGGAAATTATGTACCTTGTCTTTCCCGGACTAGGACTCCACTTACCGCTATCTCCGATACTGCCAAATATAAGTATAATTGTTCGTCTATCTTTAGTGTGTAAAGCAGCGGTGGGATTAATAAGTATCTTTTGAGCTCCTCCAGAGCTCGTTGACATTCCGGGGTCCATGAGAAGTTATTTTTCTTCTTCAGCAACACGAAAGATTGATGACTCTTATCGGAGGACCTTGAGATGAATCGCCTCAGGGCGGCAATGCACCCGGTTAGCCTTTGCACGGCCTTCACATTGTCCACTACCGTGATATCTTCAATAGCTTTGATTTTGTCGGGGTTGATCTCGATTCCACGGTTGGATACCGTGAATCTGAGAAATTTACCCGATCCGACTCCGAACGGTATTTTTCTGGATTCATCTTCATGTTGTACTTCTTTAATATACTGAAGGTTTCCTGCAAATGCTTTAGATGGTCCTCTGCTCACAGGGATTTAACCAACATATCGTCAATGTAAACTTCCATTGATTTTCCTATTTATTTTTTGAACATCCGATTTACTAGGTGTTGGTATGTGGCACCAGCATTTTTTAATCCAAATGGCATTACATTATAATAGTATGTGCCATTTTTAGTGATGAAGAAGGTTTTTTCCTGATCACCCGGGTCCATCCGTATTTGATTGTACCCGGAATAGGCATCGAGAAAACTGAGAATCTCGTGGTCGGCCGTGGCATCGATCGTACGATCAACTTTTGGGTAAAGGAAAAGAGTCTTTGGGATACGCTTTATTCAAATCTTTGTAATCTACACACATTATTAGTTTATTCCCTTTTTAGGGACTACCACTATGTTTGCTAGCCAATCCGGGTATTTAACCTCTCGAATGGATCCTATTTTTAGGAGTTTAGATACCTCATCCTTGATGAAAGCATGTTTGACCTCGGACTGGAGCCTTCTTTTCTGCATGACCGGATTAATTTTTGGGTCAATGCTCAGTTTGTGAGTGGTTACTTCTAGCGGGATCCATGTCATATCAAGATGGGACCAAGAAAAACAATCCATGTTGACTATAAGAAATTGAATAAGTTTTTTCCTTAGCTCGGGAGTTAGTCCCGTGCTCAGGTGTACATTTCGTTCGGGAAAATGCTCGATTAATACAACCTGCTCCAGCTCTTCGACCGTCGATTTGGATGCGTAGGAGTTATCGGGGATTATAAAAGATTAGGGAACCCTGTAATCATCGTCTTCCTAAGTCTTTTGCTTATCTGATCAGATAGTTACCGGAATCGGTAATTGCTATTTGGCTTTTGGATCGAAGCCAGAATTCGGTTCCTTTAGTGTTGTGAGCGTTGATATTAGAACCACTTATTCGATGGCAAACATCTCTTTTGCGACTGGTTGTTCCCTGTAGATTGTTTTGATCCCCCTAGGACTGGGAATTTTAACACTTGGTGAAGAGTTGAGGGTACTGCTCTCATGTGGTGGATCCATGGCCTTCCAAGAAGGGCGTTGCACCTCATATCCCCTTCGATTACATAAAACTTGGCCTCTCGTGCAATTCCTGCGGTGTTGACCGGTAACGTTATCTCCCCTTTGGTGGTTTCACATGCCATGTTGAACCCGTTTAGGACTCGGACTGCTAGCATGATCCTGTCTTGTAGACCGAGCTGTTCTACGATCTTTGATCGAATAATGTTGGCCGAGCTACCTGATCAATTAACACACGTTTGATTCTAATTTTATTTATGAGTACAGATATTACCAGTGCATCATTGTGAGGTTATACGATCCCTTTTGCGTCCTCGTCGCTGAAGGATAAGGCTCCTTCAGGTATGTAGTCTCGAGTTCGTTTCTCTCTGGTAACGGAGATTCTAGTGCATTTCAACATTGGCCATTGTGGGATGTCGACTCCACCGATGATCATATTTATGACGTGTTGACGTTCGGTATATTCTTGTCCTGTCGGTTTGTTAGAATCCCCGTTTCTAAAGTGGTTCTTGGCTCGGTCGCTAAAAAATTCTTGAAGGTGCCCATTGTTGAATAAACAGGCTACTTCTTCTCTCAGTTGTTGACAATCTTCTATTCTATAACCTTGAGTTCCATGCAATTTGCACATCTGGTTAGGGTCCCTTTGAGCTGGATCGGATTGTAGAGGTCGAGGCCATTTGGTATCACTAATGCGCTCGATAGCAGATACGATGGCGGCAACATCGACATTAAAGTTGTATTTCGATAGCCTTGGTGCTTATTTAGGCCCGATGGTCCTGTCGAAGCCATTTTTGGTCATGAGCCCCCGGTTGCTTCGACCTCGATCACTTCTCCTGTCGTTCCTCACGGGGTTCCGCCCCGACCCACTTCTCATTCGATCTCCATTATAGGGACGATATCGATCCCCGTTTGATCCTGGTTCACGATCGATGTCCCTCTTGGATCTATCGAGAGTCCTAGCGGAATATATTGACTTCGAAGATGCCCCGAGTTGATCATCTTTGACTCTGGTTTTCGATTGATATCGATTGTGTACATCGGTCCAGGTAACGACAAGGTATTCTATCAGGTTTTGCTTTAATTGATGAGAAGCCACCGAGCTTAGAATATTGAGTTCCTAAGTGAAAGCCTGAACAACCCAATCATCAGCGACCGGCCGCAGATCCATTCGTTCTATTTGAAAACGGGACACAAACTCTCTGAGCATCTCGTTCTCCTTCTGTTTGTCTTTGAAAAGGTCTGATTTCTTGGTTTCGACCTTGATGGCACCAACATGTACTTTTACGAAAGAGTCTGCAAGCATAACTAATAATTCAATATAATTAGAAGGTAAATTGTGATACCATATCATGGCTCCCTTCGACAGGGTCCCCCCAAATATTTTCAGCAAAACAGATTCGATTTCGTCGTCTTCTAAGTCGTTCCCTTTGACGGCACATGTATAAGAGGTTACATGCTCGTTCGGATAAGTCGTTCCGTTGTACTTAGGTATTTCGAGCATACGAAATTTCTTGGCAATCAGTATTGGGGTCGCGCTTGGGGAAAAAGGTTTTTACACAGACTTCTTGGAATCCAGTCCCTTCAATATCGGGGGCGCTCCTGGGATTTGATCTACCCTGGAATTATAGGTTTCAACCCTTTATCGTTCGCTTCGATCCTCTTTTTCCCTGACTCTATCCGCTATGTCAGTTCCTCGAGCATTTTTATAATTTCGGGGTTATTCCCTGATTCTTGTTCATTCGACCTTACCACGGCCGGTTCTATTCTGCGAGTGACTTCTTAGGGTGGATCAGGTTCAACCCTGCTCGGTGCTTGGGTTTGGTTTTGCAACTGAGCTATCGCTACCTATTGAGCTTGCAGCATTTTAAAGATCATGCGTAGGCTAATCCCGTCTTCTTCAATATTCTGTGTGTTTCGAGCTGCAGATCGGGCTCTACCACGGACGTTATTTTCAGGGTCGGTCTGCAAGTTCGCGTCGATGGCCACATGTGAATTTACATCGATTGGATCTGCAGTCTGAATCCCAACGACATCAGCGGGTGGCCCCGCATTAACGGGCGACATATTGTTATTCTCACTTTGATGATCAGCCTCGTTGTCGATATGTAGAGGTGCCAGTTGAGAATTTGTCATTTTCGGCATGAGATCAAAGATACTTCAAAGAGCAAGTGTAAAGTAGTGTGTGTTATGAAGATTTGTATCAAATAACCACTATTATCCTTAACCCCACGATGGGCGTCAAACTGTTTACCCCAAAAATCGGATAACAATTAAATTTATACGTGGTTTTAAAGATACGTGCTCTAATTTGATACAAAATAAGATATCAGATTTAATATGGCAGAATAAATAGAAAAATAAATACAAACCATGCAGATTGAATAACTTAAGCCTCGTAAGATTAGCCTCCTTTCAATTTAGGAGAGATAATGTCAGAATATTATTGCAGCCAAAATAATATGAACGCAATTGAAAAATGATAGTATGTTGTTCTTTTAAGTATGTTACAATGTCCTCTATGAATTACTCCATTCCTTTTATATATATGGGGAGATGAAACCTTTAAGACATTATTTTATAAGAAATTATGTAGACCGTTGGCTCCCCCTTTTGACTTAATTCCGTAATTTCTGTCATAATGATTGGTCAATGGCGAGAATCACGGATACTTGTCATGTGAGTGGGCAAAAGCTTTTCTTCGAGGCCGTTAGAAGCGGGGTCGGTCGTGCCCCCGATAAGCTCGAGGGCAAATCTGATGGTCTTGTTCGAACTTCGACCCTCGATATCGAGCTCATTTATATCGGTACCTTCGATCTCTTATGTAGGTGCCGAGCCTTGACCCATTATTCCAGATGTCTCGATCGAGCATTGAGCTCGCTTCTACCCGTATACATGTAGATTATTGAAACTATTTTTAAGGTTATCATACTTGTTATAGTTGCAAGTAACTTAACCTAATAGTATAAAAAATATTATATATCGTCAGAATACAAAACTTAAACTTTTGGAAAAACAAATGAAGTAACATGTTGAAAACAAATTAATATTACCAAGTTGGACCACATGGTAATAATCATTTTAGAGCCAAATGGTTGATAAATTAGTAGGTATTGTAGTTGAATATAGTCTAGAAATAAATGATGCAAGCATTAGACATTTTAATTAATTAGGATCATAGCTATTGGCTTTGGGTCTGCCTCTCCTTTTCAAAGCAGGTAAAAAATAGTAAGAAAATTGAAGGTGAGCGAGGAATTTTATAACTGAACCAAATGCCTCTAACAGAAATTCCAAATATTTGTACCAAACCACCAGAAAGGCCATAATTAACAACATATATTGAGGTAGTAAAGATGTAGACCTTTTGCCTGCCTTTGCCTCCCTTGAAAGCTCCATATTTGTATCTCTCTATATATTTCTATTTATTTAATTCATAAAACTAAATAATACTACTGACTAGTCTTCTTCCTTGTACTGTTATATTCTACATGTTCGTAAAAAAGCATGTCTTCTACGCGCCCATCCATGGGTGCACGAAACAACTCTAGAAATTTATCTTTACCTTCGTCTGAACCCAAAACATTCCCTACGGATTATAAATATACGAAACAGTGAAGGAGGTAGGATTTTCACTAAGAGGTTCAAAAAAGGAAAAAATTAATAAAATAAATGAGATTGTAGCTAGTGGGAATTGAACCAACGAACTTACAACGGTTTTGAACACCTTGACCACTAAGTTATATTTTTATGTCAAGGGGATTCAAAATATTATATACTATATAGATACAAAATAAATTTATCTTTATATATACAATGTAATTTTTCGACGAATGGATTCATGTGAACCCTTTCTGCCCCTAAATCCGCCCCCGATTATAACTTACTAAAATCTCAACAAATATTATATTTAATTGATTTTCCCTAAATCCGCCCCCGATTATAACTTACTAAAATCTCAACAAATATTATATTTAATTGATTTATCTTCGTCTTGTTACACTATCAATTATATCATTTGAATATACTCTTATCATTTACAAATATTTCGAGTGTGGTTGATTAACTTAGTATTCTTACTTGAGGTTCAACTAACATAATCCGACATGCTAAGCGTGGAAACCAGCAGTTTGCCATATAATCATTTCTAAGCTACACACACGTGAAGTGGAAAAGGTTGACATAATTGAGAATTTTAGATAATCATTTCACTCTTACTCTTTGCCGCACGTTTTTGAAGAAATGTATATTTTCTTGTTAAAGGCTAGCTTAGGGAGGTGTTTCTTACTTGTAAAAGTCAGCACTTAAATCTTTTTTCCTTTTGGTAGTAAAAAATATGTTCCTGCCTTTAAAAGTGATTAAAGATGGAAAGGACATTTAAAGGGACCTATGTCTCACGATCACAACTCACGATCACAACTATAGGTAAATTTTGTTACTTTTTACGGTCATATATGGTTCAAATGGAATATACATGTACTACATTCATGTTTTGAAAATTCTTTAAAAGAAGAATTTAAGTCATGTACTTTATAGGTGTAATAAACGAGTCGCTTGAATTCCGAATAATATGGCCAAGGCTGAGAGAGTGAGAGCCGCAAGAAGAAGTTTGGCGATTGGATTAGAAAGATTTAGTTATACTTAAGTAATATGTTTAGGTAATTTGGATTCAGAATAACTAATTTCGTAAATGAAGGAAAATATTTACAAAGTGGAAGCAATGCAGGATCATCTTACATATAAAATAGACAGTATATTTACAATATAAATTTTTAAAAAACCTCTTGAATCATCTAAAAATCATAACGAAAATCTATCTCCTCGCCTCTATGATCTTTATTGTGTTACACGAGAAATTTCAAAAACTTACGTTGTTTTCGAGAACTACCTTTCTTTATTGGAAAGACCCAAATATATAGACCTTTGTTTCTTGCTTTCCATGATAAATTAGGTCTCGCATTTGCTTCCAACAAAGTACTTAACAACTTCTTAAAAACATTCTTTGACTCATGTACAACTGGAAGCACATAATTAATTAATAAATATGCAGTCATATTAAGAAAATAATTTCTTTCTCGCTAAATTATTTTTACCATAATAAATTATAAGTTATTTCACAAAAAAATCGTAATTACATTCCTCAATAAGTTTCGAGTTACATCATTAAAATATTATTAATTTTTCATGTTAAGTAAAGGTGTGCATTCGATTTTTAAATTCAATTAAAATAAAGTCGGTTCGCTATAAATTAAATTGTCAGTATTTAAATTCGATTATGGTGATTTAATTTCGACATTTTTTCACTATCATAGTTCATATTTTATTATTTTTCATGGATTTTAAATTGTGGTTCTAGAACTCAAGATTCTTTCCTCGAGTTCTTGATTGTAAAACCACTAACTTCCGAACTTTTTTCCTTGGATTTTAAGTTGTTTGTCGCTGATCTTTAAAATGAAACAACACTTGAACTATGACCCAGTGCCACTTTCAGGACTTACTTCAGTGTAGAGTAATAAAAATGTATGCACTTTATTACTCCAATTTATTTCTTCTTAGCTCGAGCTTAGGATTTCACTCGTGAGCTTAGATCTTTAATTCTTGTTATGCTATTAGAGCCTTACGGTCATAAATGTGATTTTATCCTTGATTAAAAGTTTTTTGTCCGAGATTATGTCTTTTGAACTGACATAATAAAAGATATTGTAGGAGTAATAGTATAATTGAAGATTGAATGAGAATTGACTTTTAGAAAATATTTTAAGGGTTGTTTGGTACATGAGATAAGAATAATAATCTCAGGATTAAGTTTGAGATTAACTTTATCCCATATTTGATATGGGGTATTAGTTTATCTTTGTTTATCCTTTAAAATGAGTAACAATTAAATTTGTATGCGGTTTAAAAGATACGTGATTTAATTCAATACGAACGATCTAAAAATAACAAGTAATTAAATTAAAGAAAGAATGAACAATCAAACAAATAGTAATACGACGATTAGGCCTGATCTTAAGCTCGATCGGACCTTCGATATAAAATTGGCTGCGATTAAAGAAGAGAATCACATAAGAACACTTTGAATAATAACTAGAAGACAAAAATAAATCTTTATTGCTTTGATATGTGTATCAACAATATCCTCCAAAATAAAAGAATTCTCCCCTTTGTATAGTAAGATAATTTTTGTCCTAATACAAGTCTAAATAAGGTAAAAGTCATCTTTTTCCGGTAAATGCAAATCCGCAGTTGATATCGGGCGGGGTCCGCAACGTAATATCCAGTTGAGGACGAATATTAAGGCCCCTTACTTATCACGACCAACTATTCCTCCTTTCCCTGTGGTCTCGAAACTTTACTTGGTCCGGGTCCATTATTTTGACGTGCCCGATCCTAGATACATCGTTTACTCCTCCAGAGTTCCGACACGAGGGATCATTCGGCCTTGTTTGTAGTTGCGTCGAACTGTGCTTCCCTCTCATTTCCTTATCAGGGAATCGGGGAAAACTTTGCCCCCGATTTTACCCGTACACAGATAGTCCCTTCGCTTTTCGGAGAGCAGATTTATCAGAGCGACGAAAAGCGACTAATTGACCCTGGTTCTTTCTTCCGTACGCTATAACCGAGTCGACGGGTTAGTGAAACGTCTCATCAGTCGCGTCGCTCTGACTTCGAACACGTGTTAGCCGCCAATTGAGCGTCCTTGAATGCGAAACGTCACTCATTGATTACTCCCTCCCTATAAAAGCTTTGGTCCTTTTTTCACTTTCTTACTTTCCAATTCCATAATTCCTTAATTTACCCCCGAACTTTTCACTTATTCTTAACCCCTTTAAATCTTCATGCATTGTTCCATATATCTTCATATTTTTATATTTCCATCTTCAAATCTTCATACTCCATCTTTAAATCTTCAAGTTTGACCTTCAAACCTTCATCCTCATCTTCAAATCTTTATCCCCACCTTCAAATCTTCATATTTCCCAAAACTCAATGGCGAAGACTTTGAAATCCGTGCCTCAATAGACCGTCCCTTCAACTTCTAACCCAGCCATGGATGCTGAGGTGGTCGTACCTGAAGTGGCCCCGGAACCTCCCTTGAAGAACTTCATCCCTGGAGGCTGCTCTATTGAAAATGCTTTCAACGTCGAAAAGCCTCCAGTCAACAGGATCGAGCCGAGGAGGTAAGGAGCTACATATGCTCCATTACCGAGGATACGCTCCCTACGGTCCAGGACTGCAAATAGGAGGGCAAGGAGTTAGTCGTCCCCGGTCCTAACGAGGACATCACCACATACGTGGAGGAGTATCTAAGTGTTTACACGTACCCCTTCACACTTGCCCTCTTCGACTCCATAGTCCTTGACTTCTGCAGAAGGTACGCGGTCTGCTTTGGATAGATTCATCCGTCCTTTTGGAGGATCGTGATCCTCTTCCGCCACTTCATTAATAACACTGAAGCACCCCGGTTTACCCTCGACCATCTGCTTCGTCTCTACAGTCCCCAGATCTTCCGAGTGGGATTATCAAGCTCGTTCGTCGGGCGAGAAAAGATCCATTCTTGAGAATCGATGAGTATAGGGATCGAGGTTGGCATGGAAAATTTGTTCAGGTGAAAACCGAGGATATCATTCCCTCTGAATTCCTACCGTTCCCTAAAATGTGGAACCTAGCCCATAAGTCCTTCTTCTTTTTGAGTACTTAGAATTTCTTTTGGATTTTTTTTGTTCTTCTTCTTCATTGCTTGGATTTACTATCATGCAGCAGTTTCCCGAGTCCCCAACGCAGTTCCCCACCTCAAAGAGTGGGTCGATGGGATCCGCACGCAGATGTCGTATTTTGAACGCGAATGGCGCAAGCTCTTAAAGGCTAAGTGGGAGGCCCGTTCCCATGGTGAGTGCTCTTCCCGACCAGACTTACTTAAATATTCAACCGTTTTCTGTAAATTCCTCTTTCTTTCATAGGTTTTCCCAAGACCACTGAGCTTCGGGCATTGGACGAAGACGAGGCTTCATCCTCACCCGACAAACCCTCCGGTTTGGAACATCCCGAGGCTGCTGTGAAGAAAGGGGATGTGAATAGAAGAAAGAGAAAGTCTTCAGGTTCCCGGGACGCCGAAGCCATCAAGAAGAAGAGGGTAATGGCCCGGGCCCTAAAGAACAATAAGGAAAGTATCCGATCTAGGATACCAGACTCTCACTCCCTCTACCGGCTCCCGGGATTATCCTGAAGATGACGACCTAGGGTTCGTCATCCATGGTTCGACCATTGATGAAGAAGAGCGGGCAACAACCAAGTAAAGTGATCGAGAGGCCGACCCTTCCTTATCTCGGGAGCCAGAAAGAAAATCAGAAGCCACGGTCTCTCGAGAAGCTTTCCCTATTTTGAGGGAAGCTACCGGTGTCATTGACATCGCGGAATCACCGTCCCATACAGAGTCCATATTCGACGAGGTTCAGGTCGTCAAGGAGAAGTTAAACGAGACGGCACGGGCCGCAGACGAGGCCCCTAACCGTTATTTGATGGTGTGGACATGGGCGCATTGGAGGATTACTCCGGGTTTGGTCAATTGGAGATCCCGAAAAAGATATGTCGTCGGGAGCAGGCGAGCCGCGCTCGAGCTCGAAGCTGGTGAAGCAGTTCTCTGCTTCGAGCGTGGATCCTGACCATAAAAGAATAGTTGTGTTTATGATCCAGGCAGACACCTCGGTGTTGTCCGAACCAGTTGGTGTGGCTAGCTATCTTCACTGCCTGGTGACCGAAGAGGACCAGACGGAGATGAACGAGGTGAGCACATCGAGCCTCTTCAATAAGGTACAACAAGCATTAAACCGGGTAAGTTTCCCTTTCCTTGTGCCCTTCATGTAGCTCATTTAACTTCAGAGTATCCTCATGATCTTATCGATTTGTTTTTCAGGATTCGGTGCTCCACCATGAAAGCTTCCATCGGTCTCAAATTGAAGTCAACCAGCTCGAGTTCGAGCTCAAAGAGCAAGTCTGGCAGAAGGACATGTACAGGGTTCTCAGCGAGAAAAAGATGAGTCCCTCAAGGATCTCCCCCATTCTTCGAGCCGAGCTGGAAAAATCTCAAAGGGAGGCTTCATATGTGAAACAGGAGCAGGCCGAACTGGTCGAGAAGGTAAGGATATTTGAGATTAAAAATATTAGGTTAAGCGTAGTGGCTAACGACGCAACCTCGCAGGTCCAAGAGAAGATAGACCTGATTGACCAGCTCCGGGCCGAGATGAACAAGCTCAAAACTTAGGCCGATACGCTGAGGAGCAGGATGGACCTTATGTCCTATGAAAAGGAGGCTACCTGTCACGACCCAAAATCCTAACCTGTCGTGGTGTCGCCTATCTTGATACTAGACAAGCCGATAATCTCAATAACCAAAACTTCTCTTTAAGGTTGAAAATATAATATTTAAATACAATACAAACACTCCCCAAAATCTGGTGTCACTAAGTACATGAGCATCTAATATCAATACAAGTCTGAAAAATATAGTCTATAATAGTCTAAGACCAAATACAATAAACAAAGAGATAGAGAAGGAGAGACAAGGTCTGCGGAACACGGCAGCTACCTCAAAATCTCCTGAAAATCAACTGCGCGAAAGGATCAACACCCGCTATATCCGGGAACACTTAGATCTGCACACGAAGTGCAGAGTGTAGTATGAGTACAACCAACTCAGCAAGTAACAATAATAAATATTACCAGCCTCTCAGTCCCACTTCGCGAACGCGAGGCTCCACTCGCGAACGCGATGAAGGAAACCAAATGGTGTTTCAGAAATATTCTAGCAGAGTTCCAAGTCCAAAATCCAACCCGTTAACCATCCGAAACTCACCCGAGCCCCTCGGGACCTCAACCAAATATACCAACAAGTCCTAAAACATCATACAAACTTAGTCGAACCCTCAAATCACCTCAAACAACACTAAAATCATGAATTACACCCTAATTCAAGCCTAATGAACTTTGAAATTTCTAATTTCTACAAACGACTCTGGAACCTATCAAATCACGTCCGATTGACCTCAAATTTTGCACACCAGTCTTAAATGACATAAAAGAGGTATTCCAATTTTCAGAATCGGATTCCGACCCCGATATCAAAAAGTCAACCCACCGGTCAAACTTCTCAAAAATTAAACTTTCGGCATTTCAAGCCTAATTCCTCTACGGACTTCCAAATAATATTACGAACACGCTCCTGAGACCAAAATAACCATACGGAGCTATTAGAATCATCAAAATTCAAATCCGAGGTCGTTTACACATAGGTCCATATCCGGTCTACTTTTCTAACTTAAAGTTTCAATTTTGAGACTAAGTGTCTCATTTCACTCTGAGTTTCTTCCGGACCCGAACCAATTAACCCGATAAGTCATAAATCAATTTCAAGACATAAATTGAGCAATAAATGGGAGAATGGGGTTATAATATTCAAAACAACCAGCCGGGTCATTACATTCTCCCCCTCTTAAACAAACGTTCGTCCTCAAACGGGTTTAGAATAATACCTGGAGTCTCAAATAAGTGTGGATATTTGTTCCGCATCGCCTGCTCAGTCTCCCAAGTAGCTTCTCCGACTGGCTAGCCTCTCCACTGTACCTTCACTGATGCTATGTTCTTTGACCTCAGCTTTCGAACCCGCCGATCTAAAATAGCCACCGGCTCCACATCATAAGTCAAATTACCGTCCATCTGTACTGTACTGAAATTCAGAATGTGAGACGGATCCCCGACATACTTTTGGAGCATGGATACATGGAACACTGGATGAACACCTGTTAGACTAGGTGGCAAAGCAAGTTCATAAGCCACCTCCCCAATTTTCTTAAATATCTCAAAAGGCCCAATATACCGAGGGCTCAACTTGCCCTTTTTCCCGAACCTCAACACACCCTTCATGGGTGAAATCTTGAGCAGAACCTTCTCTCCAACTATATGAACAACATCACGAACCTTCCTGTCGGCATAAATCTTATGTCTAGACTGTGCCGTACGAAGCCGTTCCTGAATCACTTTGACATTCTCTAAAGCATCCTGAACCAAGTCAGTAGCCAATAACCTAACCTCACCCGGCTCAAACCAACCCACCATAGACCGACACCGTCTCCCTTATAAAGCTTCATATGGAGCCATCTGAATGCTAGAATGGTAACTATTATTTTAAGCAAACTCTGCGAGTGGCAGAAATTGATCCCAAGAACCCTCAAAATCAATGACACAAGCGCGTAGCATATCCTCCAATATCTGAATAGTGTGCTCGGACTGTCCATCTGTCTAAGGGTGAAATATTGTACTCAACTGAACCTGTGTGCCCATTCTCGCTGCACTGCCCTCCAAAACTGTGAGGTAAACTGCGTGCCCCGATCTGAAATAATAGACACCGGCACACCGTGTAGGAGAACAATCTCACGAATATAAATCCCAGCCAACCGCTCCGAAAGAATAATTAGTACCGACTGGAATGAAATACACAGATTTGGTCAACCGATCTACTATCACCCAAAAAGCATCAAACTTTCTCAAAGTTCGTGGGAGTCCAACTACGAAGTCCATGGTAATACGCTCCCACTTCCACTCCGGAATTCCAAGTCTCTATAGCAATCCACCCTGTCTCTGGTGCTCGTACTTTACCTATTGACAATTTAAACACCGGGATACAAACCCAACTATATCTTTCTTCATCCGCCTCCACCAATAGTGCTGCCTCAAATCTTGATACATCTTCGCGGCGCCTGGATGAATAGAGTACCGCGAACTGTGAGCTTTTTGGAGAATCAGCTCATGCAAACCATCTACATTATGTACACATAGCCTGCCCTGCATCCGTAATACACTGTCATCTCCAATAGTGACTTCCTTGGCATCACCGTGCTGAATTGTGTCCTTAAGGACAAGCAGATATGGATCATCATATTGGCGCTCTCTGATGCGATCATATAAAGAAGACCGAGAAACCACACAGGACAAAACTCGATTCGGCTCGGAAACATCCAATCTAACAAACTGATTAGCCAAGGCCTAAACCTCCAAGGCTAAAGGCCTCTCTTCTATCGGTAAGTAAGCTAAGCTGCCCAAACACTCTACCTTATGACTCAAGGCATCGGCCACTACATTGGCCTTTCCGCGATGATAGAGAATGGTGATATCATAATCCTTAAGCAACTCCAACCACCTTCACTTCTACAAGTTAAGATCCTTCTGTTTAAACAAATGTTGTAGACTTCGATGATCGGTATATATCTCACGCTGGACACCGTACAAGTAATGGTGCCAAATTTTCAAGGCATGAACAATAGCTGCTAACTCAAGATCGTGGACTGGATAATTCTTCTCATGTACCTTTAATTGCCTGGATGCATAGGCAATCACCCTACCGTCTTGTAGAAGTACTGCGCCGAGACCAATCCGCGACGCGTCAAAATACACAGTATAAGACTCTGAACCTGTAGGCAACACCAATACTGGAGTTGTAGTCAAAGTTGTCTTGAGCTTCTGAAAGCTTTCTTGACATTCATTCGACCACCTGAATGGAGCACCTTTCTAGGTCAATTTAGTCATAGGTGATGCAATAGACGAGAAACCCTCCACAAAACGATGATAATAACCGGCCAAGCCGAGAAAACTCCGAATCTCAGTAACTGAGGATGGTTTGGGCCAATTTTGAAATGCCTCTATTTTCTTCGGATCCACCTTAATACCTTCACTGGACAATATATATCCTAAGAATGCCACCGAACTAAGCCAGAACTCACACTTAGAGAATTTGGCATACAGTTTCTCCTCTCTCAGCCTCTGTAATACAATACCCAAGTGTTGTGCATGCTCATCCTGGCTATGTGAGTACACCAGAATATCATCAATAAATACCACGACAAATTAATCAAGATATGGCTGAAATACACTATTTATCAAATGCATAAATACCGCTGGGGCATTGATTAGCCCAAAAGACATCACAAGAAATTCATAGTGGCCATAACGAGTCCTGAATGTCGTCTTTAGAATGTCCGAATCCCGAATTTTTAATTGGTGATACCCAGACCTCAGATCAATTTTGGAGAACACCCTCGCTCCCTGACGTTGGTTAAATAAATCATCAATACGCGGTAATGGATATTTATTCTTGATTGTAACATTGTTCAACTGCCTATAATCAATGCATATCCGTATAGTACCATATTTCTTTTTCACAAACAGAATCGGTGCACCCCAAGGTGACACACTAGGCCTAATAAACCCTTTTTCAAGGAGTTCCTGAAGTTCCTCTTTCAATTCTTTTAACTCAGCTGGTGTCATACGATACAGAGGAATAGAAATAGGCTGAGTGCCCTGCACCAAGCCAATACTGAAATTAATATCCCCGTCGGGTGGCATACCCGGCAGGTCTACAGGAAATACATCCGGAAAGTCTCGCACGACCGGTACTAAATCAATAATAGGAGAATCTGCATCAACATCTCTCACAAAGGCCATGACAAGCATCCCTTTCCAACCATACGTTGGGCCTTCAAATAAGAAATTACCCTGCTAGGAACAAGATCTAGAGAACCCTTCCATTCAACCCTTGGCAACCCCGGCATCGTCAACGTCATAATTTTTGCGTGATAGCCCAGAATAACATGACATAAAGACAACTAATCCATACCCAGGATTACATCGAAATCAACCATACCGAGTAATAAGAGATCAACTCTAGTCTCATGTTCCCCAATAGTTACCACAGACGACTGATACACATGATCCACAGTAATAATATCGCCCACCGGTGTAGATACACAAATAGGTGAATCTAAGGACTCACAGGGCATATCTAGATAATGAGCAAAATATGATGATACATATGAATAAGTGGAACCAGGGTCAAATAATATAGAAGCCTCCCTGTGGCATATTGAAACAATACCTGTGATCACTGCGTCTGAGGCAACAACATCTGGCCTGGCAAGAAAAGCATAGAATCGAGCCTGCTCGCCACCTGATCGCCCTTCCCCTCTTGGGCGACCCCTAGCTTCCTGACTCCCACCCCGAGATGGCAGGGCGGGTGGTGTAACTGCTGGTGCTGGTGCCATCGGTCGAGAACTTTGCTGTGAAACCCCACTCAACAGTCTAGGACACTCTCTCTTGAAATGACCAAATTCTCTGCACTCGAAACAACCCTTCCTCTGACGGAACTGCTGCTCCTGATAACCCGAGGGACGACCTGCAGAAGCCTGTGCAGACGAGGCATGATGAGAACTCTATGCTGGTAGTGCACTGAATGAAGGATGGCCTGAGTGAGCACTGTAAGAACCATGGCTAGCTGATGCACCATGATGAGCTGGACGACCCGTTTGAGCGTGTCTGTAAGAACGAACCCTACCATGGTGAAACTGACCCCCTAAAGGAACACCGCTGTAATCACCCGGACCACGAGGCCTCTTAGCCTCTCTCCACGTTCCTGGATACGAACCATCTCTATCTGTCGAGCAATGTCGACTACCTCATCAAAAGTAGCACCAGATACTCTTTCCCTAGTCATAAATAATCGCAGCTGATATGTGAGGCCATCAATGAACCTCATAATCCTCTCCCTATCAGTGGGAACCAACCAGACTACGTGATGAGCCAACTCAGAAAATCTCATCTCGTACCGCGTCACGGACATATCACCCTAGCGAAGCTACTCAAACTGTCTGCGCAACTCTTGTCTACGGGACTGAGGTACGAGCTTCTCCAAAAAGACCACGGAGAACTGATGCCAAGTAAGGGATGTTGCGCCAACAGGCCTACGTCTCTCGTAAGTCTCTCATCATGTCAGTGCAGACCCAAAAAATTGAAAAGTAGTGAATGAGACCCCACTAGTCTCTAGAATACCCGTTGTCTGAAGCATCCGTTGACTCCTATCCAGAAAATCCTGAGCATCCTCTGACTCAATATAGCTAAATGGTGGAGGTCGAAGCCTCTAAAATCTCTTAAGCCTCCTCTGCTCATCATCTGCCATAACAGGAACTACCGAGGCCTGAGCAGCTACAGCTGGTTGGGCTGGTAGTGCTCCCGGTATCTGAAGTCCCTGTACTACCTGGTCTGGAGTACGGGCAACGGGGGTATGAGTACCTCCCCTATCCTGCGAAGTGGTAGGTGCGGCCTGAGCCGAAACCACCTGAGCAAGGCCAGTGCAGGCTGCTAATATCTGGGCTAAAGTCTCCTGAATGCCTGCAATCTCAATGGGCATAGCTGGTGCCTGAGCTGGTCCTGTCGGCTCAATTATATCTAGAATCTGCTCTTGTGCTGGAACAACTGGTGGTACTACAGGTGCTATTTCAACTGTGGTGCGAGCTACACCTTGACCTCTACCTCGGCCCCAGCCTCTCGCAGCCCTAACTGGTGGCACTGGTGGCTGACCGTCCGATCCGGTAGTAGGTGTTCTCACCATCTGTGAGAGAATAGAATAGCAGAAATTTAGTTTCCAGAATCAACAAATTCGCACGACAGAATACAAGAAAGGGAAATTTTCCTAAGGGTTCTGCAGCCTCTCGAAGATAAGTACAGACGTCTCCATACCGATCCGCAAGAATCTACTAAACCTGATCATGATTCATAAGACCTATGTAACCTAGGCTCTGATACCAACTTGTCACGATCTAAAATCCCAACCTGTCGTGATGGCGCCTATCTTGATACTAGGTAAGCCGATAATCTCAATAAACCAATACAATATAAACACTCCCCAAAACCTAGTGTCACTGAGTACATGAGCATCTAATATGAATACAAGTCTGAAAAATATAGTCTATAATAATCTGAGACCAAATGCAGTAAACAAAGAGATAGAGAAGGAGAAACAAGGTCTGTGAAACACGGCAACTACCTCAAAAACTCCTGAAAAGCAACCGCGCAAAAGGATCAACACCCGCTATGTCCGGGAATACCTGGATCTGCACACGTAGTACAGGGTATAGTATGAGTACAACCAACTCAGCAAGTAATAATAATAAATATTGTCAGCCTCTCCATCCCTCTTTGTGAACGCGAGGCTCCACTCGCGAACGCGATGAAGGAAACCAGATGGTGTATCAGAAAATTTCCAACAGAGTTCCAAGTCCAAAATCCAACCCGTTAACCATCCGAAACTTACTCGAGCCCCTCGGGACCTCAACAAAATATACCAACAAGTCCTAAAACATCATACGAACTTAGTCGAACCCTTAAATCACCTCAAACAATGCTAAAATCATGAATTACACCCCAATTCAAGCCTAATGAACTTTGAAATTTCTAATTTCTACAAACGACTCCGGAACCTATCAAATCACGTCCGATTGACCTCAAATTTTGTACACCAGTCTTAAATGACATAACAGAGGTATTTCAATTTTCAGAATCCGATTTTGACCCCGATATCAAAAAGTCAACCCCCGGTCAAACTTCTCAAAAATTAAACTTTTGACATTTCAAGCTTAATTCCTTTACGGACTTCCAAATAATATTCCGGACACACTCCTAAGCCCAAAATCACCATACGGAGCTATTGGAATCATCAAAATTCAAATTTGAGGTCGTTTACGCATAGGTCCATATCTGGTTTACTTTTCTAACTTAAATTTTCAATTATGAGACTAAGTGTCTCATTTTACTTCGAGTTCCTTCCGGACCCAAACCAATTAACCCGATAAGTCATAAATCAATTGCAAGACATAAATTGAGCAGTAAATGGGGGAACGGAGTTATAATATTCAAAATAACCGGTCGGGTCGTTACACTACCAAAGAGGAGTTGTCATCGGTTAAGGACCAGCTCCGGGTGACGAAGGATAAGGCCGACACGTGGTCTCAGCTAAATGTTGAGCTTCAAGCACAAATGGATTCAGCCATCTCAGAACGGGACGACCTCGATCGGGAATATACCGCGTTGAAGTCCAAGTTAGAGGCAGCCTCGATCGATTCCTCCGAGGTCGAAGAGATGCTGGCCCAATACAAAACATATGTGGAAATAGTCAAGGCCCGATTAATAACAAAGGTCAAGTACGTAAAGTGGCTATCCTGGAGGGAGACCCTCAAGGAGATTCATGCCCGAGGGTTTGATCTGTCGGCCGAGATTGAAGAGGCCAATAGGTTTGAGGCCGAGGCAAAAGAGTTATATGATCCCAAGGTTTCATGTGATGAGTCGGGCTCTAACGAAGATTAGGCGGAGATGTCTTAGTTTTGTTTTTCATTTGTACATTTCTTTTTTGTTCATTTTGAGGTCGTTTTATCGTGCCTTTGTAAATATTTTTGGAATATATAAAAATTTTCCTTTGACTACACTGTGTCTTTTATTTTTCGGTATCTGTTTGTAATTTTTTATTTGAAGATCGTCATTAATGCCTTAGCATAAAATTGGACATAATCTAGAGTACCCATTCCTCCGAAGCCCAAATGAGGCATGGTTTCGATAATAACTCCGAGTTCTTTAGGCTTCGAAATCTTGATAAAAATGAATACCTTTAAGATACTTGAGTGTTTTAGTCATACACGACGGTGTTTTTCCGAGGGTAACCTTTTAATAGGTTTTAATCATATGTAAGGGCCTTACTTTCTGAGTACAGACTTGGACGTCTCCGAGACATTTTAAGTTGGTTGTAGCCTTTCATGTTTGGGCCCTGCCTAATAGGCTTAGTGCTTACGGGATTCGATAGCCCAAGACTTTCATGTTCGGGCCCTGAGTCGGGGTGGCCCGTAGGCTTTAGGATTTAGGAATAATTATTTGTTTTTAGTAACTCAACGAATATATCGAAGGTGTAAATGCAACACGATAAAATATAAAGGGCAAATTTCTTTCATTACTCTGCATGTATAATACATAATCGGAGGCGCATAAACTTTCTGCCTTGGCAAGAATGAGCTACATGGGTACGACTCGTTTGGCCGTTTGACCCTTATAACAAATTCTAATAATCCAGCCTTGGCTTTTGAAATCAAATAATAACGCCTTATAAGGATCATAACTTAGGGGGTATGGCCCTAGTATTTGAGACCTGACTTGTGAGGGCTCAAATAATGTTGGTCCAGTACGGGTGATCAGCAACTCCGGCTTTAGGCCGGCATTCAAAACTAAGGTAGCACGTTTTACTATTGTCTCGTTAAAACTCTTGCCGTAAAACCCACTTTGGAAAAAATCGGTTCAAGGAAAAAAGAGTACAACACGTGCTTTCAGACCTAATTGTCATATTTTCCCTCGACTAAGTACATGCATAAGTTAGTCCATAGTATAACAAATTTTAAAAAGAGAATTATGTTCGTACCTTGGCAGTAGTACCGCTTTAAGTGTTCCACGTTTCAATTGTTCGATAGTTGTACACCGTTTCCCGACTTGAGTTTATACGAACCTTACCCGGTTATTCCAGCAACTCTATACGGTCCTTCCCAGTTCGGGCCTAGTTTACCGTCGTTTGGGTTCTTGGTATGTAGTGTTACTTTCCTTAACACCAAGTCCCCGACTTGGAAATGTCGAAGGTTAGCACTTCGGTTGTAGTACCTCCCCACTTGCTGCTTTTGGGCAGCCAATCGGACCAGGGCGACTTCCCGGCTTTTGTCCAATAAGTCCAAACTCATGGTCATGGCCTCGTTGTTTGATATTTCAGTAGCATACTAGAACCTTAGGCTCGGCTCCCCTACCTCAACCGGTATTAAGGCTTTCGCGCCATATACTAGAGAGAACGGGGTCACACCGGTACTTGATTTCAAAGTCGTTCGGTATGCCCACAAGATTTTGGGCAAGATTTCTTTCCACTTTCCCTTCGAATCGGTCAATCTCTTTTTCAATTTTTGGAGTATAGTTTTGTTCATTGACTTTGCTTGTCCGTTCCCACTAGGGTGGTAAGGTGTTGATAATATCTTTTTGATTTTGTGGTCTTCGAGAAACTTACTTACCTTGCTACAGACGAACTACTTTATGTTTTTGCAAACGATCTTGGTCGGTATCCCGAATCGACATATTATGTGATCCCAGATGAAGTCGATGATCTCAGAAACTACAAGTAGAGGTATAGTTGTTTGTCCGCATTTGGGGTGTGCATTAAGGGATGGTTCGATATTCCAAGAGAACTTTTTCTTTTTTTTCAATAGTGATAAAAACCAATGGCTCTTATCCGAAGATCTCGAAATAATTAATTGGCCCAATGCGGATATTCGCCCAGTCAATCTTTATACTGCCTTAACGTTGTTGACTACAGTGATGTCTTCTATGGCCTTTATTTTGATCGGGTTGATCTTTATTCCCCGGTTAGATACTATGAACCCGAAAAATTTGCCTGAGCTGACCCCGAAAGCATATTTCTTCAGGTTTAGCTTCATATTGTACTTCCTCAATATGTCGAAGGTTTCTTGCAAATGTTTCTAATGGTTTTCTGCTCGCAAGAATTTAACCAACATATTGTTAATATAAATTTCCATTGATTTCCCTATTATTTCTTCGAACATTTGGTTAACTAGGCGTTGGTGTGTGGCACCGGCGTTCTTTAGTCCGAATGGCATTACGTTATAACAATAGGTGCTGAATTTAGTTATGAAAGAAGTTTTTTATTGATCGCCTAGGTCCAACCGAATTTGGTGTTACTCGAAATAAGCATCTAGAAAACTCAGTATCTTATGTCCGGCCATCACGTCGATTATTCGATCGATGTTAGGCAAAGGGAACAGTCATTAGGACACGCCTTGTTTAGATCCTTATAATCTACACACATCCTAAGTTTATTCCCTTTTGTAGGTACGACCACTACGTTAGCTAACCAATTCGGGTATTTAACTTCCCGGATAGAACCTACTTCTAGAAGTTTAGGTACCTCATCCTTGATGAATGCGTGTTTGATCTCGGACTGTGGCCTTCTCTTCTGCTTAACCGGATGGAACTTTGGATCCAAGCTCAATTTGTGAGTTTTTACCTCCGGTGGGATCCCTGTTATGTCTAGATAGGACTAGGAGAAACAACCAGCATTAGCTTTAAGAAAATCGATATGATTTCGATTCGTTCCATCTGGAACCTCGACACGAACTCCCTAAGCATCTCGTTATCCCTCTGCTTTACCTTGAAAAGATCTGACTTCCTTACCTCGACCTTGATGGCTCCATCATGGGCCTTTACGAAAGCATCTACAAGCATAGCAAACGAGTCAAATAGAATTTGGAGGCAACTTGTGATACCATATCATTGCTCCCTTGGACAAGGTTTTCTCAAATATTTTCACCAACACCGAATCAATTTCGTCGTCTTTCAGGTCATTCCCTTTGATTGCGCATGTATAGGAGGTTACATGCTCATTCGGATCTGTGGTCCTATTATACTTGGGAATGTCGGGCATTCAAAACCTCTTTGGGATCGGCTTCGGTGCCGTGCTGGAGGGAAAGGCTTCTGAATGAATTTTTTAGAGTCCGGCCCTTCAATATCTGTGGTGCTTCCGAGATCTAATCGACCCTGCAATTATAAGTTTTCACCTTCTTATCGTTGGCCTATATCATTTTCTCGCAAGACTCCACCCGTTTTGTCAACGCTTCGAGCATCTTTATCACCTCAAAAGTTTCCTCGGGCCCGAATTCACCCGGTTCCACGGTAACTTATTCATCCCTTCAAGTATTTTCCTCGGACAGCTTAGCCTCGACCCTGTTAGGGGCGTGGCTCTGGTTCTGTAACTACACTATCGCCGCTTGCTGAGCTTGCAACATTTCAAAAATCAATCGCAGGTTCACCCCATCACCTTCACCTTCGGGCGCCTCTTGAGTCGCTGGTTGGGGTCCCCCGTGAAAGATGTTTTTGGGCTCAATTAATAGATTGGTGTTGATGGCAACCTGTGAGTTAGCATCGACCGGGTCGGCGGTTGGGACGCCATTGGGATCAACAAGGGTACATCATTGCTGGGTATCATGTTATTTTTCTCGCCGTGATGGCCTGACTCAACGTCAACGTTCAAGTGAGCAGACTGAGAATTTGACATCATTAGGCTAACCTAGAATCAAAACTTCAAAAAACAAGCATAAAACATGGTGCGTTATGAAGATTCGTATCACATCATCACTATTATCCTTAGCCCCATGATGTGTGCCAAACTGTTTAACTATTTACACATAAAAATGAGTAACAATTAAATTTGTACGCGGTTTAAAGGATACATAATTTAATTCAATATGAATGATCTAAGAATATCAAGTAATTAAATTAAAGAGAGAATGAACAATCAAACCAATAGTAATGTGACAATTTGACATGATCTTAAGCTCGATCAGACCCTCGATATAAGCTCGGTTGCGATTAAAAAAGAGAATCACAGAAGAACACTTTGAATAGTAGCTATAAGACAAAAATAAACTTTTATTGCATTGATATACGTGTCAACACTGTCGTCCAAAATAAAAGAATTCTCTCTTTTATATAGTAGGGGAATTTTAGTCCTAATACAAGTCTAAATAAGGTAAAAATCTTCTTTTTCGGTAAATGTTAATCCGCAGTTGATATCGGGCAGGATCCGCGCCATAATATCTAGTTGAGGGTGAATATTACAGTCCCCTACTTATCACGACCAACCTTTCCTCCTTTCCTCGTGGCCTCGAAACTTTACTTGGTCCGAGTCCGTTATTTTGCCGTGCCCGATCCTAGATACATCATTCACTCCTCCCGAGTTCCGACATAAGGGATCATTCGGCTTTGTTTGTAGTTGCGTCGAACCGTGCTTCCCTCTCATTTTCTTATCGGAAAAATTTTGCCCTCGATTTTACGCGAACACAATCCTCTAGAGATAATTTTTATACAAAAATAGTGGGATTAGTTATCCAATTTAAAAGGTGCGTTGACTAATTTCGTGAAATATCCCACTATCCTACCATTGTACAAAATGACTTCTTTGGTTTTACCTAACACTCTGAATTCTCAGATAACATTATAATTTTATCTTTTTTCTTAACACCTTAAATAAAGAGGAAGCAAAAAGCAAATTTTCTTTTTTAGATGCGAGTACCGAGTAGTCCCTTCGGGATATCCGATAAATTGGAAACAATGGAATGAAAAAATACTAGTACTAGACTACTAGTAATAGTGGCGAGTGAATGCACGCGAGGTGAGATGCACGTACACAAGGCTACAATCTAAAGAGAAGAAATACTTGTATTTATTTACTACACTAGCTATTTAAAACAACTCCTCCCCAAATCTCTCTTTCCTTGTACTACTCCATCTCCATAAAATCTCAATAAACCAGAGAATTGCAAGGCTTTCTCCTTTACACCCACATAAAAAAAGAAAAGAAAAATGCTCTATTATTTCTAAATATACATCAGTTTTTATATAAGCAATGCAATAGATGGAAGTGTACATTTGCAATCTTGGTTCATTTATCTGATCATTAAGAAAAATGAGTCGTCTAGCACCATTATCAGAAGTGCCAACAAACGAAGAAGAAAATGAAACTTGTTCATCAAAGAAATTAGCACAAACATGGAGGAACTGGCTTAGAACTCATTTCTCATTGCTCTTCATTTCCAAGAAATCTAACCTCAGGATTCTCCTCAGTGTTCTTGGCTGCCCTCTCTTCCCTGTTTCTTTTCTTCCTAAAATGCCCTTTACTCAAGTAAGCCACCCATTTCCCTTTTTTATTACTTACTATCTTTGTTCTATAGGATTAATTATTATTAGATGTAATTAGATTGACACTCTTGATATTGCATCTTTCTTGTGGTAGATTTTGCAGACATTTGGACATATGAATTGCAATTTTTGAAAATAAGTAGTATTTGTAGTTAACAGAAAAATACTATTTGAAATTTGAAATAACGTTTAGACATGTATTTTAATTGAAAAAATATTGCACTTTTGTGAGGGAAAAAGTTTTTTTTAAATGTTTTTGAAAAAGTTTTCAAAACTTGCAAAAACAAACACAATTTTGAAAAACAAAAGACAATATTATAAACAAACGAGCCCAAATGTTTATTCGTATTGATTTGGCTTCACTCTGGAAAAAAAATTATTATCTTTTTCTCAAATACTCCTTCAAACTTACAAATATATCCTTAAAGTTTGCGGTTATAAAAGTTTCTCATTAAATGTATATTTGTAAGTTTAAGCTAAATTATTTTAAAATTTTAAAATATGTCATTTTTTTTAACGGATCAAAAAGTAAATAGATTAATATAAATTTTTATAAAACAAGAAAAAAAAATTGATAGTAGTAAAAGTAAGGATATTTTTAATTTTGAGGAAACAAAAACATAGAGGGTCAAATTTCTGGAAAACGTGTACAAGTGCACTGTCCTAGGCCATTTTTGCTTTTGCTTTCGAGTACCCATTTGAGTTTAGAGTTTCTTTTCATCTTTTTTCTTTGTGGTCTAGGCTGTGAAGCACCCTACCAAGTTTAGGGGTGGGGGGCCGAGTAAGTAGACATTTCACTCACATAATGCATAATATTCTACTTGGGCTTTACTGATTAAAACGGCTCATGTATTCTTTTCTGAAGTTACAAGGTATAGTCATTTTATCAAAAAACCAATATACCATAGCAAAGATTTGATCTTTTGATTGATAAATACAATCAGTTAAGTCCACATTTTTGTGGGGCTCGAGGCGCTGTTTTAAGTGATCTTGCATTTTAAAATAAGCACATGTAATTAAATTAATTTCAATGCAACTATAGATCAAATGCAAAATCTTAGATTGGATTCAGACAGTGGAGATGTTTGTGGAGGTGGGACATGCACGTGTTCCTATTCATCATTTATTGTACTATAAGGTCACATAGACAAACATTTACTGGCCTAGAACTAACAACAACAACAACAACCCAGTGTAATCCCACTAGTGGGGTCTGGGGAGGGTAGTGTGTACGCAGACCTTACCCCTACCCTGGGGTAGAGAGGCTGTTTCCAATAGACCCTCGGCATCCTTCCCTCCAAGAACTCCCCACCTTGCTCTTGGGGTGACTCGAACTCACAACCTCTTGGTTGGAAGTGGAGGGTCCTTCCCTCCTAGAACTAACAAGGTGGCTTAAATGAAATGGTTGTACAATATTTAATGCTATCATAATATCAGTATTAAGTATTAACTAACATTTGATTTGTAGTTAGGTGACTTAATTCGTTATTAAATGAATCTTGCATCACAGGTTTCGTCATCAGCTCAATACATTATTCAGCACTTCACAGCAGCAACTGGCTGTAGGAAGATTGAAGGGGCAGTTATGAAGAACATGTATGTCAGTGGGAAAGTTGCAATGGCCATAGTAGACGAGCTTGGATCAACTGGTTCGCCTGCCGGATCTAGCAGTACTGGCCTTTCACAAAAGGGATGCTTTGTTTTGTGGCAAATGGTACCTAACAAGTGGTTGATTGAGCTAGTTGTAGGTGGTCAGAAAGTTGTAGCTGGTAGTGATGGCAATGTGGCTTGGAGGCACACACCTTGGCTAGGTACTCATGCCGCCAAAGGCGGCATCCGCCCTCTCCGCCGTGCTCTTCAGGCAAGTCATAACTGTATGCTTGTAACCGTTCATAAAACGTGAAATTAATAAACTGAAAAATAAGACTGGTAACTTATTACAACAGGTTTAAATATACTAAGAGTGTCTTTATGCCGTCAATGTAAATAAAATAAACGGCAAATGGCCAAATATACTCTTCTACTTTCGAAAATTGTCTAAAAATACCCCTAGTTATACTATTGGATTATCTATACCCATGCAATCATACTTTGGGTTCAAATATACCCCTCATTTAAACGAATGGACACGTGTCATCGTCATGTTGGTCAATTCCAAATATCTCCTAATTAATTAAAAAGACCCATTACCCATACCCGAAATATATATATATTTTTTTTTGTAAAAACTGAAAAAAACTGAAATTATTTTTACTAAAAACTGAAAAAAAACGAAAATATTTTTTTTTCCAGTTTTTACAAAAAAACTGCTTTAGAAAAAACTGAAAAATATTTTCTAAAACAATGTTTTTGTAAAAACTGAAAAAAACGAAGCTGAAAATTAATTTTCTAAAGAATGTTTTTTTGTAAAAACTGGAAAAAACTGAATTTGTTTTTTACTAAAAACTGAAAAAAACGAAAAAATATTTTTTTTCCAGTTTTTACGAAAAAACTGCTTTAAAAAAAGCTGAAAAATATTTTCTAAAACAATATTTTTGTAAAAACTGAAAAAAACGAAAAAATATTTTTTTTCCAGTTTTTACGAAAAAACTGCTTTAAAAAAAGCTGAAAAATATTTTCTAAAACAATATTTTTGTAAAAACTGAAAAAAAATTAAAAAGCAATTTTCTAAAGTAATGTTTTTGTAAAAATTGAAAAAACAAATATTCTTTTTTTTTTCAATTTTTAGTTGCTTTAGAAAATTGATTTTCAGCTTCTTTTTTTTCAGTTTTTACAAAAAAATTGTTTTAGAAAATATTTTTCAGTTTTTTCTAAAGCAGTGTTTTTGTAAAAACTGAAAAAAAAATATTTTCGTTTTTTTCAGTTTTTAGTAAAAATAATTTCAATTTTTTCCAGTTTTTACAAAAAAAATAATATATATTTCGGGTATGGGTAATGAGTTTTTTTAATTAATTAGGATTGACCAACAGGACGATGACACGTGTCCCTCCGTTTAAATGAGGGGTATATTTGAACCCAAAGTATGACTACAGGAGTATAGATAACCCAATAATATAACGAGGGATATTCTTAGACCATTTTCGAAAATAGAGGGGTATATTTGACAGTTTGCCGTAAAATAAATTATTTTATACTAGGAGATGTATTGTGGTATATTTCAAATATAGTATTACTACTTAATAGGAAGTCTTTAGCTTTATTTATATATGGTGCTGATATAAAGGGGAAATGGGAATATTCCCCATAAGTGGCAGGCAAGGAAGGAAAGTATGGATCTTGTTTTTCTATTACCTTTAGCATGTTACTCCCTATCTCAGTTATTAGTTTTTTCACACAATATTGATTCTTATCTCCAAGTGGAAAGCCAACACTAAAGCATGGCCTTTGCCTGCGGTGATGGTGATACATGTACATATAGACATACTAAAAAGGCACAAGTACATATAGACTTGCATTAACTAGATATTTTTTCAGAAAAGAACCAATTTCCCTTCCTAGTTTTAGCCAGTAAGGATATAATAGTGAATAAAGTGCTAGTCAGCCAAAATATTTTTTTGCTTCTTGTGTTGTGACCATACTGCATTTTTGCAAACAAAGATGCTGAAAGTGATACAATTGTTGGTGTACTTGAGAATCAGAGGCGGAGCTAGATATACGTATGGTAGCTTTTGTTCAGATCATGTATATTTATTAAGAAATTCACTAAATATCTATAAATATTTAACTGTGAACCCAATTTATATATTAATTTGAGGACACGGTAGGAATTCATAAACTTCAAATCCTGGATCCACCTTTGTACCGAAACTTCATTTGGGCAAGTTTGAAAGGAAAAACTCCCATATCACATTACTTGGACATCTCTTATTGCTAACACAGAATTCAACACATTGATCTGTAGGGGCTTGATCCACTGGCTGTAGCAGCAGTTTTCTCTGCAGCAGAATACATTGGTGAAAAGAAAATGTTGGGTATGGATTGCTTTGTTCTAAAATTATCGGCGAATCACCCTGACTTAACTGAAAGGAGCGATAACACAGCAGAGATGATCAAGCATGTTGTCTTTGGTTACTTCAGCCAAAGAAGTGGCTTGCTAGTTTATGTAGAAGACTCATACTTAACCAGAATTCAGTTTCCTGGTTCCCCTCCAACTTATTGGGAAACAACAATGGCTACAAAAGTTGAGGATTACCGGCCTGTAGAGGGTGTGATGGTTGCACATTCAGGTTGTTCAAGCGTGATTATTACGAGATTTGGTGACAACTTAAAGGCAGGGCCTGCAATCACCCGAATGGAAGAGACGTATATCATCGATGATGTTGCATTCAACGTCCCCGGACTCTCCATTGACTCTTTTATTCCTCCTGAAGGATTAAACAAGGCGCATCCTGAGGAAAATCTGGATTGGAGGTTACCATTACATCAACAATAATGACCGATCAAGGCATCATAGATATTGGTAATTCTGATGGTACTGACCTACACACTATTAACAAGCGATCCTAATATTGTGTATATATATGCTGCGAACAGGTTTCCTGAAGAATGGTTTTTTGTTTCCGTGACTAGTAGTTTCATTTTGGTATTTTTTCTCTTTGTTCTGTTGTATATGCTAACGGAGCAGTTGGACTCATTTGTCCGAAATGGTTTTTTGTATCCGAAAACCATTTTTCCTGAAGAATGGTTTTTTGTATCCGAAATGTATTACTGTCTTCTTCTTTCTTTTGGTTTAATTCTTGAGCTTGCTATATGTATTTGGACTCCTTTGGCAAATTCTCTTTAAATTTGAAAATCTCAAAACAACTATTAATGTGCGCGCATATTCTCTTTCTCTATTGTATAATCTTCTATTGCTCAAAGTGGCCTAATCAATGGAGAGACAATGTTAGAATTAGTAGGGTGCGCTTTCTCCTTTATTGAGCCTTACATGATGTGAGTTCGGATTAGTCGAGTCAGATACATGTGGGAAATTAAAAAGAAAAAAAAATAATTACTAGGTAAACGAGCAACAATTATTAGGTGCAGAATTAGCATTAGGAACTCATGTCAAACTTAAAAAGAAATACTCCCTAACAGTTTTGGAGCTAGATACATATGAAATCTTATGAGAGTTTATGTGAATTTTAATCTAATTATTTTTAAATTATCAAGCACGAAATGGACACAAGAAAGTTGTACAATACAAGATGACCAATTAACTCGATAAATTTCAAAATGAAAATGCAACAGAAAACGGACAAGTCTCGGAAATGGTATTTCTTTTGTACGACTCTATCATAAAAATAAGAAATGAAGTGATTTAAACACCAGTACTAGTATAGGTGGAAAAATTGTAGGAGTAGTAGTATTTAATAGGAGACAGTTGTATATGAAAAAAAAAACAATTCAGTTGAAAAAATACATTCCAGCTGGCTCAGCCACCTGCCATAATAGCCAAAACTAAAATTATGCTCTTCTGAATTTTGCCAAGTTGATCTCCAGAATCATTGAAACCTATTAAAGATTTAAGTTCGTACTTCATGTCCTATTTTAAGTAAAGCAGTACATTTAAGGATATCCATTATTGTGGAGATGACCAAAATATCAGATCTAATAACCAGACTGAAAAGTCAAACCAAATCGATTAAAAAATCCGACTTGATTTGATATTAAGAAAAAAAATTCGAACCAACTCGACATATAAATATATAATTTTTATATATACTTTTAAGATTTTATATAGAATTTTCTTTAAAAAATGTCTATAAATATTTGGGATTCTCTTACGGGATATAATTTTTAATAGAATATGAAGTGCTCCATATTTATTGATCTTAAATAATGGGCTGTATGATCACTTTCTTATCAAGTGTTACTGAAATGCGTCTATCTCTTTGTTACTGAAATTCTTATATCTTTTTCGAATGTGAAGTGATTATTAATATTTATGTATCATATTGATTTTTATGTTTAATTACTAAATTTGGTTAACCTGAAAGTGTACATCAACAAAAATTTATTGTAGACGACTAAAAAAATAACTAGTATGTGTTACTAATAGAATTCTCCCATAAGAATATTTTAATCGATAATATGTTTGTTAATTTTTTTTTATATTTTTACTAAATATATATTTACTTATCAAATATTTAACAAAGTAAGATTGAAATAATATTTAAGTAACAAAAAACCCGAAAACCCGATAAATCCGACAAAACCGAACCAATCCAAACCGATATAGTTGGTTTGGTTTGGTTTCGTAAAAAACCGAACCAATCCGGTCCATGTATACTCCTACATTAACAACAACAAGAACAACAAACCTGGTGAGTTTTCACAAGAGGGACTGGACAAGTTAGTGTGTATGCAGATATTTCTCTTATCCTGGAAGGACAGAGAGGTTGTTCCCGATAGATCATCAGCTAAAGAGACAACAAGTGGTAACACTAACAAGAAAATCTAACATTATCGAAGAACAATAATAATTAAACCAGACTAGAAGAGAAATTGTAAATTTAACCAAACCTCCTTTACCTCGTGGATTTGAAAACAATACCCTTAACATGTTGAATGGGATATACGGTGCTCTTCACCTCAAAATCAACTGCAAAAATAACAATTTATTGGATATTTTAAAAGGAAAAAAACCCTAATTTCGTACTATTAATTACGACGAGTTGTTTTTAACAATGAAAAATTGTGCAATACTATTGTAGTTTAAAAGAAAAACGCATCTCTATTTTTTTCTTTTAGTTTTATTTTTAATAAAAAAATTCAGCCTCATTTTGTTTTATAAAATTATTTTTCTTAGAGCTTCAAAAATTAATACTCCCTCCATCCCCATTTATGTGACGATATTTCAGATTTCGAGAGTCAAACGAGTTGTTCTCTGACCGTAATTTTTTCATATACTTTTTAAATATTTTGAATTATTAATTTTTTATTTTTTGAAAAATTTCAACTGCAGATAACAGAAGTTAGACGAAAATTTCTCTAACCGTATTCTCTCTCTCTCTCTTTGAACACACACACACACACACTCTCCCTGCAAATCGCTAACGGCTCCTTGTCATAACCGGTGACCAGCTAAGCACCGGTACGAAGAGCACCACCGCCAACATGTAAGGCCTTTCCCTCTTTCTCTCTCCTCTCCCCTAGGTAAGGCCTCTCCCTCTTTCTCTCTCCTCTCCGCTTTTTCTCCTCCCTCTACTTTATCTCCCTTTCTCTTCCCTTTTTTCTTTTTTGTTATCTTCTCTCACCGCCAGCGGCCAATTCAACGCATGTGACTACAAATCTCTCTCCATCTCCAGCGTCGACCCTTCTCTCTCTATTTTTCTCTCCCTCTGGTGTGTGTGTGTGTGTGCGCGCAACAAAACCCAACAAACAAGGTTATCAGAACTAGGTTTTACGGTGAGATTCAACTACGCGCCGGCGTGTATGCCACCGTGCAGGCAGATTTTTAGCCTATTTGTTTTCCTTTATGGGTTGACTCTTGATCACATCCAATTCAAACCCCAATTAAGGGAATATATATAACGATTTGACCGATTATTTTGAGCATTTGCATTCCGTTTGTTGGTTCGAGGGCACGAGTAACATCTTGTGATGTATTATGAGTTGCGTGTATGGCCGGTCTTGGTTTTCGAGTGATTCAGGATTGATTTGGGAGAATGATTCTCAACTAGGAAGCTTTAAGTTAGAAGAGTTGATCAAGTTTGAATTTTACGTATTTGACCTCGAATTGGATTTTTGATGGTTCCGTTAGGTCCGAATGATGATTTTTGATTTGGACGTATTCTCGGATTTATATTTGGATGTTTCTAGGAGGTTTTGACGTTTTTTGGCAAAACTTTTTAGAATGTTCATAAGTTTGACCGAGAGTTGACTTTGACGATATCATATTTGGATTGTTGTTGCGAGAGTTAGAACATGTTCGTTATATCATTTGAAACTTGTGTGTAAGATTTAAGGTCAATCGAGTTGATTTGATATGGTTCGATACGAATTTTGAAAGTTAAAAGTTTAAAAGTTCATTAAGTTTGATTAGAGGTGGGATTCAGGGATTTGATGTTGTTATGTGTGATTTGAGGCCTTGAGTAGGTCCCTATTATATTTTAGGACTTGTTGGTATATTCGGACGGGATCCAGATGGGCCCGAGTGAGTTTCAGACGGGTTTCAGACCATTTTGGGCCATGTTAGTTCTGATGGTTTCTGCTGATTTCTGGTGCTTCATTTCTTCTTCGCGTACCTGTCTTAGCATGTTAGTGGTGATCTTCTTCGCGTTCCCGTCCCTGCCTTTCCATTCGCGTAGTGTGGAGCTGGACTGGGCAGGTCATGATGGATTCCTCCCCGCATTCGCGATTTTCTGGCATCCGTGTTCTTCACGTTGGCGAGGGTTATTACGCGAACGCGTAGCGTTATTTTGTGGAAGATTAATTTGTGCATCACGAATGCGAGGGTTCTTCCGCGTTAGCAAAGGGTATTCCTGTTCAGTGCTTATAAAGTACTCTATTCTGAAGGTTTTGGTCATTTTATCATAATTTGAGTTGGGGAGCTCGGATTTGGGCGATTTTGGAGAGTGTTTTCATCACATGGATTGGGATAAGTATTTTGACTCAATTTTGATTATATTCCATAATTCCATCTCCGATTTTGACATTTGATTAATGACTTTAAAAGAGAAATTGGGTGTTTTTTGTCTAAACTTTGCTTAAGTGAATAATTGAATTTTAAACATTGATTCGGAGTCGTATTTAAGTAAAATTATAACGACCCAACCGGTCGTTTCGAGAGTTATAGCCCCGTTTCTCCCATTTCTGCTTCTTTTGTGCTTTGCAACTGTATTATGTCCTACCGGGTTGGTTGGTTCGGATCCGGAGTGGTTTTAGAGTGAATTGAGACACTTAGTCTCTTAGTTGGAAGCTAAAGTCGGAAAAGTCGACCGGATGTCGACTTGTGTGTAAACGACCTCGGATTTGAATTTTGACGGTTCCGTTAGCTTTGTTAGGTGATTTTGGACTTCGAAGCGCGTCCTTTATGTGATTTGAAGGTCCGTAGTAGAATTAAGCTTGAATTGGCGCAAATTGGAATTTTGGCGACTTTGGCCGGTAGTGGAAATTTTGATATCGGGGTCGGAATGGATTTCCGGAAGTTGGAGTAGGTTCGTGGTGTCATTTTTACTTATGTGTAAAACTTGAGGAATTGGACTTGGTTTGGTAGGTTTCGACATCTTTTGTGGAATTCGGAAGTTCAGAAGTTCTTTAGGCTTAAATCCGGTGTAATTTGGTGTTTGGATGTTGATTAGAGTGATTCGAATGTTCGACTAAGTTCGTATCGGGTTATAGGACCGGTTGGCATGTTTGGTTGAGGTCCCGAGGGCCTCGGGGTGATTTCGGGTGGTTAACGGCCTGAAGGGAGTTAAGGAAATGCAGCTAAAGCTGCTGCTACTGGTGTAACCGCACCTGCGGAGTGGGAACTGCAGGTGCGAGTCCGCAAAAGCGAAGAAGGAGCCGCAGATGCAGCCAAAAAGGAGTTGGGTAGGAGCCGCATGTGTGAATATTTTCCCTCACCTGCGAGGGTCGCAGATGCGGGCATGTGGGCGTAGGTGTGAAGGATGGCCGCAGGTGAGATGGATTCCCGCACATGCGATAGGCGCAGATGCGGTCTTGGGGCCGCATGAGCGAGGTTAAGATTTTTAAGTACAATCCGCACCTGCGATGGAATTTCTGCAAGTGCAGCATCGCAGAAGCAACAAAAGGACCTCAGGTGCGGTATTTCTGGGCAGAAAAATACGAGCTCGAGGGTTGGACTTTCATTTTCGATTTTGGACTTGAGAAGCTCGGGAGAGAGGCGATATTTTCGAAGATTTTCAAGGAAAACATTGGGGTAAGTAATTCTAACCCGGATTGGTCTAAATTTCGTGAATCTATGGCTTTCTCCATCATCTAATTAGGGATTTGAGTTGGTGGGAAAAAATGGTAGAAACTTCATAGGCTAAAATTTTGAGTTTTGGAAGGTGATTCGAGGTTGGATTCGAGTAAATCTTGTATGGTTGGACTCGTGAGTGGATGAGTGTTCATATTTTGTGACGTTTGTCGGATTCGTGACGTGGGCCCCGGTTTGAGCATATTTCGAGTTTTTACTTATAATTTCGTGTTTCTCTTGTGGAATTGATTTTTTTAGCCTACATTAATTATATCGTACTACTTGTGGCTAGATTCGGGGCATTTGGAGATTGATTCGAGGGATAAGGGCATTGCTGAGTAGGATTTCTGCGCGGTTGAGGTAAGTAACAGTCTTAAATCTGGTTTTGAGGGTATGAAACCCTGTGAATTGGTATGATGTGAGTGTTTGGAGGTGACACAAATCCTAAGTGACGGGCGTGTGAGCATGCACCGTGAGGGATTGTGACTTGATCCGCCCCGTGAGATTGTAAAGTCGAATAACCATTGTTATTACTTGTTTTTCCTTATCTTTGAGAAATTGACTGCCTTTCATGTTAGAAACCATGCTTAGGCCATATGATATCACTGTTGGCACCCGCAGCTATCGTATACTTGTTGAATTGACTGCTAATTACAGTCTTGTACTCAGTCACAGTCTTACTTGTGTATTAAATCTCCGTTCCCTCTCATTTCTTATTGATACTTGTTGTTTTCTCTGTTTGGGCTTATTATTATGATATTCTGTGAGCCCGAGGGGCTGGAGAGGTTAGTGACTGAGATAGGGCCTGAGTGCCGAGCTATGAGGTATATGGATCGGGTTGCATGCCGTAACAATATTAGATATGGTTGCATGCTGCAACAATATTGGATCGGGTTGCACGCCGCAATAATATTGGATCGGGTTTCACGCCGCAATAATATTGGATCGGGCTGCACACTGCAGCAATATAGTGCTTGGGCTGAAGGATCCCTTCTGGAGTCTGTACACCCCCAGTGAGCGCAAGTACATATTGAGAGTGTGAATTGAGGGCTGAGAGCCGAGAATATGAGCCGATGAGATGAGTTGAGTGACTGCTGCCTTGAGAGGCTGTACTTGATTTTATTTATTGTTGCACTTAGTTGCTATCTGATGTTGTTGTGAAATTTTTGGAAGATTCATATCTGTTTTACTTGAGCTCGAACTGATTTGACTTATACCACCGGATTTGAAAGCATGTTCACTCTTTACTGAAAGCTTTTGAAATGATATGTATTATTATAGTTCGTCACTGCTTCTCAATTCCTTATTTAATTCTGTTACTTGCTGAGTTGGTTGTACTCATGATACCCCCTGCACTTCATGTGCAGATCCAGGCGTGTACGGTTATGGTTGACGCTGAGTTCGTGCGCGAGCTGATTATCGGAGACTTACGAGGTAGCTGCCGACGTCCGCAACCCTTGTTTGTCCTTTCTTATTATCTTTTCTCTCTCGTATTGGCATTTGGCACAGAATGCAGTAGACTCTGTTTCTATATTGGTTATTAGATGCTCATGGTTAGTGACACTCCGATGTCGGGCTATTTTTCCGCACTTATATTTTATTTGGGTTTACCCCCTGTTTTTATGAAACACTCCAGTTATTTTAAATGTCTTAATTCATTTCTATTAAGTTTTGAAAGTGTTTTGGAAAGGTAGGATTGCCTAGTATCACGATAGGCGCCATCACGACGGGTTGGGTTTTGGGTCGTAACAAGTTAGTATCAGAGCCTAGGTTACATAGGTCTCACTAGTCATGAGCAGGTTTAGTAGAGTCTTGCAGATCGGTACAGAGACGTCTGTACTTATCTTCGAGAGGCTGCAGAACCCTTAGGAAAGTTCACATTCTTGAATTATTGTCGTGCGGATCTGTTGATTCTAGTAACTAAACATCTGTTATTTCATTCTCTCATAGATGGTGAGGACATGTACTACCGGGGAGGGTGGATAATCACCAGTACCCCCAGCCAGGGCCGCGAGAGGCCGAGGTCACGGTAGAGGATGCCGTAGGGGCAGAGGTACATACCGCACAACAGCTGGGGAGGTACCTGCAGATCCACCAGTTGCCCTAGATCAGGACCAGATTCCAGTTGATGATGCACCACCTCAGGCATCACTTGTGCCTATTGTGATTCCAAGCCTTCAGGAGGCCTTAGCTCGGATTCCGACCACGTGTACCAGTCTTTCTCAGGCGGTCTCTGTTCCGGCCGCAACGACCACTTCTTATGCCAGGGGAGGTGCTCAGACTCCCGCTACTCGCACACTAGAGCAGGTGGTACAGGGATTCCAGATATCGGGGGCACCACTAGCCCATCCAGTTATAGCTGCTCAGGACTATGTGGTTCCTGCTATGCCTGAGGATGATCAGTGTAGATTTGAGAGGTTTGGGAGACTCCAACCTTCATCTTTCAGTAGTGCAGAGGGAGAGGATGCACAGGGTTTCTTGGATAGATGTCAGAGGATACACCGTACATCAGGTATTCTTGAGGCCAGTGGGGTCTCGTTCACTACTTTTTAGTTCTCTAGGGATCTCCTTAGTTGGTGGGAGGCTTACGAGAGGCGTAGGCCTGTCAGCACAGCACCCCTTACATGGCAGTAGTTCTCCGGTCTATTCCTGGAGAAGTTCGTGCCATAATCCCACAGAGAGGAGCTGTGCAGACAGTTTGAGCAGCTTCATCAGGTGATATGTCCATGACACAGTATGAGATGCGATTCTCGGGGTTGGCCCATCTTGCTATCTGGTTGGTTCCCACAGACAGGGAGAGGATCATGAGGTTTATAGATGGCCTCACTTTTCAGCTGCGATTGCTTATGACCAGAGAGAGAGTGTCTGGTGCTACTTTTGATGATGTTGTCGACATTGGTCATCAGATTGAGATGGTTCGCAGTCAGGAGAGGGTTGAGAGGAAAGGCAAGAGGCCTCGTGGACAAGGTGTATTTAGCGGTGTTCTTTCTAGGGGGCAGTTCTACCACGGTAGGGGTCGTCCTTTCAGACATGCTCAGATGGCTCGCCCAGTCCACCGTGGTGCATCATCTGGCCAGAGTTTACACAGTTATCAGCAGGGCCATTCATCACTCAGTTCCCTCCCAGCTCAGAGTTCGTTTCGTGCTCCATCGGGTCAAGGCTCATCTATGCCAGGTTATTCTACCAGTCATCCTGGTGCTCGGGCCTCCCTTCAGTCCCCAACACTAGCACCGGGGAGTTGTTATGAGTATGGAGAGTTTGGCCACATCAAGAGACATTGTCCCCGCCTTACGGGAGGTCCGACTCAGCAGAAGAGCCAGTCTACGACATCTGCACCAGTCTTTTCACCACCCGCTCAACCAGCTCGGGGTGGAGCCCAGTCAGTTAGGGGTCTCCTGAGAGGGGGAGGCCGATCAGGGGGTGGCCAGGCCTATTTCTATGCTCTTCCTACCAGACCAGATGCCATCACTTCGGATGCTGCGATTACAAGTATTGTCTTAGTTTTCCACAGAGATGCCTCTGTATTATTTGACCCTGGTTCCACTTATTCATATATTTCCTTGTATTTCGCTCATTTTTTGGATATGCCCGGTGAGTCTTTAGTTTCATCTGTTCATATATCTACTCCTGTGGGCTATAATATTATTGTGAACCACGTATATCGGTCATGTGTGGTGACCATTGGGGGTCTGGAGACCAGAATGGATCTTTTGCTGCTCAGTATGGTCGATTTTGATGTGATATTGGGTATGCATTGGTTGTCTCCATATCATGTTGTTCTAGATTGTCACGCTAAGACTGTGACGTTGGCGATGCCGGGGTTGCCGAGGGTTGAGTGCAGCGGTTCCATAGACTATGTTCCCAGTAGAGTGGTTTCATACTTGAAGGCTCAACGGATGGTTGAGAAGGGTTGTCTATCCTATTTGGCTTTTGTGAGGGATGTTAGTGCATAGACTCATGTTATTGATTCTGTTCCCGTGGTGCGAGATTTCCCGGATGTGTTTCCTGCAAGTGATTTCGGTATTGATTTGGTGCTGGGCACTCAGCCCATTTCTATTCCACCGTATCGTATGGCACCGGCGGAGTNGTTCTATTTGTAAAGAAGAAAAATGGTTCTATGAGGATGTGCATTGACTACAGGCAGTTGAACAAGGTCACATTCAAGAACAAGTATCCTTTGCCACGTATTGATGATCTATTTGACCAGCTTTAGGGGGAGAGTGTGTTCTCCAAGATTGATTTGAGGTCAGTGTATCACCAACTGAAGGTTCGGGATTCGGATATTCTTAAGACAACTTTCAGGACCCGATATGGCCATTATAAGTTCCTTGTGATGTCTTTTGGGCTGACCAATGCCCCAACAACATTCATGCATTTGATGAACAGTGTGTTTCATCCTTATTTGGACTCGTTCATTATTGTATTCATTGATGATATTCTGGTGTACTCTTGTAGCCAGGAGGAGCATGCCCAGCATCTGAGGATTGTGGTACAGAGATTGAGGGAGGAGAAGCTTTATGCAAAGTTCTTCAAGTGTGAGTTTTGGCTTAGTTCAGTGGCGTTCTTGGGGCACGTGGTGTCCAGCGAGGGTATTCGGGTGGATCCGAAGAAAATAAAGGCAGTGCAGAGTTGGCCCAAACCGTCCTCAGCCATGAATATTAGGAGATTTCTTGATTTGGAGGGCTATTACCATCATTTTGTGGAGGAGTTTTCATCTATTGCATTACCCTTGACCAAATGGACCAAAAATGGTGCTCCATTCAGGTGGTCAGATGAGTGCGAGGAGAGCTTTCAGAAGCTCAAGACTTCTTTGACCACGACTCCAGTTGTAGTTCTACCATCAGCTTCTGGTTCTTACACAATGTATTGTGACGCCTCGCAGATAGGTATTGGATGTGTTTTGATGCAGAAGGGTAGAGTGATTCCTTATGCTTCGCGCCAGTTAAAGACCCATGAGAAGAACTATCCTGTCCATGACCTTGAGTTAGCAGCTATTGTTCATGCCTTGAAGATTTGGCGGCACTATTTTTACGGAGTCCATTGTGAGATTTACACTGATAATCGGAGTTTGCAGCATCTGTTCAAATAGAAGGATCTTAACTTTTATCAGCGGAGGTGGTTGGAGCTTTTTAAGGACTATGATATCACCATTTCGTACAATCCCGAGAAGGCCAATATGGTAGCCGATCCTTGAGTCTCTGGGAGAAGAGTTTGGGGAGTTTAGCGTATCTTCCAGCAGCAGAGAGACCCTTGGCATTGGATGTTCAGGCCTTAGCTAGCAAGCTTGTTAGATTGGATATTTCGGAGCCGAGTCGGGTATTGGCTTGTGTGATCTCTAGGTCTTCTCTTTATGATCGTATCAGGGAGCGTCAGTATGAGGACCCCCATCTGCTTGTCCTTAAGGACACAGTCCAGCACGGTGATGCTAAGGAGATCACTATTGGTGATGATGGTTGTTACACCCCATGTTTTCGTACGTGGAAGTACGCCATAAGTTAATTGTTGTAAATTCGAGAATGAGATTTATTTTGGGATTATAAGTATCACACTATTTCAAACAAGTGATAAGTTAATTCGTGAAGGTGAGATGGTAAGCGAATCGAAGAAAATGAGTTCCGTTGAAGTTTGGAAATTTGGGAATAAAATACGGTTCAAGTATAATACCCCGTATTCATGGACTAGTGCCACACAAGGTACCACATGACCATGATAGTAAGGTGTATAAAGTGTGTTAAAAGCAAGTAGTATTTTAAGTAATTTGAGATAATTCTTAATTATGGGGATAATTGATTAATGGTGGGGATAATTGTGGTATTAAGAAGGATTAAGTGGATAAGGATATTTTTGGGGTTGCCACATGGCATAAGCCAAGCCAAAGTGGCAAAATGTCCATGATGAGTCAAAAGACATAAAGTTGCCTTGATTACACATTCTCCTTTGGATTATTTAGAGAATTGGACATAAGTTGCCTTGGCCGGTTTCTTACTTGGGAATGCAATTTAGAAGATAGGACCAGCAGCATTTCTTATTTTGGTTTCTTATTGATAACGTTGCTTGCAAAGTCCAGCAACATTGGATACTCTGACGGATGGAACTTTCTTTCTCAAGGGGATTGTTATGAACCCTTATAACACTACGGTAGCGTAAAATGCGATTCTAAGGAAGCACATTACAATCTTTCTCAAGAACATCATACAAATATTTCCCTACTTCGATCCGCCTTTACGTGTTTTGTCGCAATTGACGCGTATTAGAGGAATTGGCAAGAGAATCGGTTCAGGTATGTTAAGGCTATCCCTTCTTTCCTTTTGGCATGATTCATACAATACAAACAAAACGAGCAAATGCAAAACTTTCATAAAATGACTCTATTCATAGAAATATTAGAAATGCCTATGTTCTTGAATTTCCATGTCTTATTATTTTATCGCATGTTCATGGGTCTCAGAAAATACGTAAGTTGATAAAGTTTATTTCATGATATTAATCAAAGGCATAATGGTCTTATGACACTTCAAAAGATTTTATTGACGTACTTCTCATGCATTGCATTCATTTATACATGTACATTGACCTATGACCAGATGGCGTTATATACGCAGATATATGTATATAATATGTATATGGGATATGGGAAAAGGTTACGACGTTATATACGCACCACCACCTGATCAACTGGTATACGTTGATGATTTTTCCCATAGTGGCCGAGATGATATGATAGGATGCCCTCAGAGGCTTATTTATGTTATGAACACATTTACCCATGCTTGGTATGACATTTATACGCATATGCATGGCATTGTAAATATTAATGATTCACACAGTTATTCAGACATACATGTCGAGTCTTTTACTCCATGTTTTTCTCATGCCTATGGTTTATTGATTTTCATTCCTTACATACTCGGTACATTATTTGTACTGACGTCCCTTTTTTCTGGGGATGTTGTGTTTCATGCCCGCAGGTCCCGATAGACAGGTCGAGAGTCCTCCAAGTAGGCTATCAGCTCAGCGGAAGATGTTGGTGCGCTCCATTTGCTCCGGAGTTGCTATTTGGTTAGTATGATTAGGATATGTGTTGATTGGTATGGTAGGGTTCTATCTTGACCTTTATGATATTTATGTACTCTTAGAGGCTTGGAGACAGATGTCATGTATACAGATACTTGTACGGCCTTGTCGGCCTATGTTTTAAGTATATAATGGATCACATTGGTCTTATAGACTTGTATGTCTTATATATAAGTTGGTATTTCATGTTCTATTCAACTTATCTCACGGCAGCCTCTCTGACTCAGTTATCTATGGTAGTATGATACGAAGAGATACGTTATGTTGGTACTCAGTTGAGTAAGGCACAGGGTGCCCATCGCGGCCCATCGGTTTGGCTCGTGACAAAAGTGGTATCAGAGCAGTTATGTCCTAGGGAGTCTACAAGCCTTGTCTAGTAGAGTCTTATTTATGGGTGTGTTGTGCACCACACTTATAAGTAGGAGGCTGCAGGGCATTTAGGACTGTCACTATTTTTTCTTACTCTAGATCGTGTGGTAGAGCTTAGTTGTAGGAACTTAATTTCCTAAATTCTATCTTATTCATATTATGATGATGCCTACATCTAGAAAGACAGTTGGTAAGAGATTGCATGTGGCTGTGAAAGAGTTGAGTCACAGGAACTCGATTTTGCATGATGCTTATGATGAGTAAATGTAAGATCTACAGTAGATCATGTGTGTACTAAGACGTGTAAGCCTCTTGATATGGAGCCTTAAGGTAAATAATATCTATCCACCCCTATGGTGAAAGGAAATGAGAGATTCAGAAGATAGATACAAGCTTCAACAAGTAAAAGGACCAAGATGAGAAGGGTACGAGGTACCCAGTTAATGAAGATTATCGATATTTTCAACTCCGGCAGAAAAATATAAGCATTGTGAGTTACCTTCAACAGTAGCAGAGGTATGCATAATTTACCACACCCATCTCGGTTATACCCTATTGGGGGCTAACAGGTGTAGTTTAAGAAGAGGACGGGATATTAGGATCCGGCTGGGGTTAGAGTAACCCAAAATGGTGAATGGATTGTTTGTGTTAGTTGACATTTCCGAAGGTTATTACAAAGGTGCTAATAGATCTCCTTGTGAGGCACCCAGATGGTGTACTCTAGAATATTACAATTAGAGTGGGGGCTAATAGATCTCTGGTGGCTAACAAAAGTAGTATAAGCGTGGACGGATATTAGGATCCGGCTGGGGTTAGAGTGACCCAAAATGGTGGATGGATTGTTTGCGTTAGTTGACATTTCAGAAGGATATTGCAAATGTGCTAATAGATCTCCTTGTGAGACACCCAGATGGTGAACTATAAAATAATACAGCTAGATATGGGTACTACAAAGATAGACACTGGAAGCCTAGAAGGGATAAATATTATCTTGGTATGGCTCCCATTCCTAGTAGAGAAATAATGTTAGGTAACCTGAAGATCTAGTAGATGGAGTAAGGGGACCTAAAAGCAAAAGAATGTCTTGTTCGAGTTTTCAGAATAAAGTGATAGATATAAATGTTAGTGGGAAATAAGAAGAGAGTTAATGAAGCATTATGAGTAAGTTACGATACATGGATAACAACGGTAGACCAAAAAGATGACAGTATTACAGAGTCTATAGTCAAGTGAAGGAAAAGACGAGAGGTGACAGGCCTTGAGACAACAAAAGAGTATAGGCCATAAAGTCATATCCTCATTTTGAGAAATAAGTTTGTGACTCCAATGCGACTACCAAAAGGAAAAGTTAGACCCCAGATTAATAGAAATTAGTATGGGCCGGTGAACAAGATAAACTAAACATGAATTAGGGACTGAATGATTTAATAATGGTCGATATCATGAGAACTTCAGATTTTGTTTCGGAGATAATATAATGGACAACAGAAGAAGATTCATTAGAAATTCAGAGAATGGTCATTCAGTAAGATGCTTCCCTAAAGAAAATAATGTGAGCAAAGTTCATTTTAACGGACTGTATGTGCTAGTTATACTAAGTGTCACCCTCGCGAGTATGGAAATTTATTATCCTTGGTACAGAAGGATTATCGCGAGGTGAGTAAGGGTCATCGATGATATGAAAAGACACCAAGGATGAAGAGGTAAAATATTTATACGTAGATCATCGTAGCACTAAATCATAGTACTCCCCAAAAGGGAGGAATATGGAGTGATCTGGCATTAAGTCAAAACTAAGTGGTTCTAGTAACTATGGAATGGTAAAGGAAGAATGCGATACAAATGAGAGAGGGATGAGATTGCACTTATTCAAATCCTACAAATATTCTACGATTTCAGAACATTATGCAAGTACGACGCCAAGGAGAGGAATTAAGGGTTCTGGCCCGGGATGTTTTTGATAAATAAGGAGCCAGTGCAAGAGGTAAGTTAAGACAAAATGAATAATCCAAGAAAGATTACGTGGAATATTGATATGAGAATGGACTAAAGAGTAGTTTGCAGTTGACTCAGGAAGAGCCTAGTTATGGCTATACAGGTGGTTACAGACGAATCAGTAGATTGTGCAAGATAAACACAGTAAAATCCAATATAATGAATTCAGCCTCACAGTAATGTCATTGTAATACTTGAGATATATTCAGGAGTCGGGGTAGTTAAAGGTACCATATGAATGTTACAGGAATAAAAGAGAGTTCCACTGGGAATACAGTCAAAATATCAGTTCAAATGCAACCCTACAAGCACAAGGGAATAGAGGTAAGTAACTACGGATAATTATAGGCAAGGGAGGACAACAAAAGATCCGTAATAAGCTCACGGCTTTACAAGAGTCAGAGGGACCTCCCTAAATATTACAATGAAAGACTAGCTGAGGAAATAAGGAAGAAGGCTGCAACCTAAGCACAGTGACCTAACAAGGAAATGGTCTTGTAAAAACAGTCTCACAACAACATTATATGCACTCCATAAAAAAGTGGCACCTACCGTGGCTAATGAACGGGAAGTAAAATCAAAAGTAATACTCGAGATCATATGAGTTGTACGAAAATTTTGGCATGAGTGGGAACTAAGATAAGCTAAGTAGCCACGTAACAAGGAGGCAGAAAGACCAGGAAAAGTAATAGCTTACGTTTAAAGGAATCTGAGAAGGAACGAAAGGAATTATTCGATCAATGATCCAAAGTTAGTTACGTTATGAACGCACTTAAGAGTTTGGAGTATTATCCATATAGCATATATGTTGACAATCATATAGCCGTAGAAGATTCCGGTATAAGTTAAAGGAAAGAATTGAGCCCAGGTCATAGACAAAGGATTTAATTATTAGGATATAGTATCATGGATATTCCATAGCGTCCATGAAGGGCTAAAGTAATAACTAATACCATGAGCTGCAAATTAGAAGATAACTTAAGCCTACATAAAGGTTGATCAGAGGGAAGAGGAAACTAAAGAGTTACATCAACTAAGTAAATTAGGAGTCTAATTATTGGACCCAGAAAATCATAGACCTCGTGATTGAGAACATTGCAGGATCATTCTTAATATCAGAGGTACAAGAGAGAAAGTACAACAACCATATTCTATAATGGCCCTATGATAAAGCCAGTTAGAAAAGTACTAGCCTCATAAGAAGTCAGTACGAAGCTCCCACCGGATTGTGGATACACCAGAGGTGCAAGTATTATAATAAAGCTTTAAGTTATGGACGTGGATTATACCTATGTGGAAGGGAAGTCATGAAAGAAATGGAAGATACGATGCAAGATGTTAAGGTAGTAAGGTAAAGGTGAACAACGTACGAAATACTCAAATGCAGAAGGTTGTGGATAGTCCATACTTTAGATAAAAGGCTAGAAGCGCGGGGATTCAGTATCCAGGAATAATAGCGGCATTGTCAGTAGCATATCTTCCAGGCTATGCTTTCTAGGTACCAAGAGATCTAGATAAGAGAGTAAAGAAGAGTTAGAGATGATGTGATGTCTCGCTTGATATTCCAGAATACCATAAGGAAATCTATGGTGCAAGAAAGTTGAAGGAAGGTTGCAAGTAGTATAAATAGATATGTATAGGTCGCAAGCTAAAGTGGAAGTGTAGTATCGCCACTAGGTGGATCGTTCTAATTACTCCAGATGTCCCCGACGAGACGTGAGCCCTAGCGGCAGTGTTACGTAAGAGGTTTCAAGTTATTAGTGGTAGATTGTAGATCAATATTGAGGTGAATCAACAATGTATGGACAAAAGTCACAAAGTATAAAATGAGATTAGGCCGTCATTCTTAAGATGAACAGTAAAGAGGAAGCATTAAAGGACTTAGATTTATACATATGGGATAACAAATGAAAGTAACCTAGAGTTCGGTGGCAGACCTCAGTAACGATAGATCGAAGTAAGAGTTATGGTATAGTATGACCTACCTAGATGCAGTAAAGTCATGCGGATAGATAACCGGGCCGATGAAATAAGATATAGCAATATTCGTAAGTTCAACAATGTACCGAGCGAAAAACTTCAGTATACCCATAGATGCCCAGAGGGATATCTTATCAAGCTCTGTATATGTTTACAAAGTGAGGCCTAGAGATTGGTTAAAAGCCGAAGAAAAAAAGGAGAGAAGAGTCGCATAGGCGCACTTATAAGGTCAGAGTCGTACATGCTACATGACAGAAGGTAGCAACAGTTACGAGATTGGAAGGATTCCGACCACAAGTCGTGGTGTGAGAAAGCGGCCTAAAGAGGGGAATGCCCTGGCCTTTGGATTTATTCATAGAACAGTTGCCTAGATGGCAAGGAGAGCACTAAAGTATTCGCAAGAGCTATAGGCTATGATAATGATAAGTGCATCAGTCAACATTCAAGGACGAATGTTCCGAAGGGGGGATGATGTTACACCCCATGTTTTCGTACGCGGAAGTACTCCATAAGTTAATCAACGTAAGTTCGGGAATGAGATTTACTTTGGGATTATAAGTATTACGCTATTTCAAACAAGTGATAAGTTAATTCGTGAAGGTGAGATGGTAAGCAAATCGAAGAAAATGAGTTCCATCAAAGTTTGGCAATTTGGAATAAAATACGATCCAAGTATAATATCCCGTATTCATGGACTAGTGCCACACAAGGTACCACATGACCATGATAGTAAGGTGTATAAAGTGTGTTAAAAGCAAGTAGTATTTTAAGTAATTTGAGATAATTCCTAATTATGGGGATAGTTGATTAATGGTGGGGATAATTGTGGTATTAAGAAGGATTAAGTGGATAAGGATATTTTTGGGGTTGCCACATGGCATTAAGCCAAGCCAAAGTGGCAAAATGTCCATGATAAGTCAAAAGACATACGTTCTCCTTTGGATAATTTAGAGAATTGGACATAAGTTGCCTTGATTGGTTTCTTACTTGGGAATGTAATTTATAGGATAGGACCAATAACATTGCTTAATTTGGTTTCTTATTGATAACGTTGCTTGGAAAGACCATTAACATTGGATACTCTGACGAATGGAACTTTCTTTCTCAAGGGGATTGTTATGAACCCTTATAACACTATAGTAGCATAAAATGCGATTCTAAGGAAGTACGGTACAATCTTTCTCAAGAACATCATACAAAGTTTTCCCTACATCGATCCATCGTTATGTGCTTTGTCGCAATTGACTTGTATTAGAGGAATTGTCAAGAGAATCGGCTCAGGTATGTTAAGGCTATCCCTTCTTTCCTTTTGGAATCATCCATACGATAAAAACGAAACGAGCAAATGCCCAACTTTCATAAAATGACTCTATTCGTAGAAATGCTAGAAATGCCTATGTTCTTGAATTCCCATATGTCTTATAATTTTATCGTCTGTTCATGTGTCTCAGAAAATATGTAAGTTGATAAAGTTTATTTCATGATATTAATCAAAGGCACAATGGTCTTATGACACTTCGAAAGATTTTATTGACGTACTTCTCATGCATTGCATTCATTTATACATGTACATTGACCCATGACCAGATGGCGTTATATACACTTATATATGTATATAATATGTATATGGGATATGGAAAAGGTTACGGCATTATATACGCACCACCACCTGATCAACCGGTATACGTTGATGATTTTGCCCACAGTGGCCGAGATGATATGATGGGATACCCTCAGAGGCTTGATGATATTATGAACGCATATACCATGCTTGGTAATGACATTTATATGCATATACATGACATTGTAAATATTAATGATTCACAGAGTTATTTAGACATACATGTCGGGTCTTTTACTCCATAATTTTCTCATGCCTATGGTTTACTGATTTTCATTCCTTACATACTCGGTACATTATTTTTACTGACGTCCCTTTTGTCTGGGGACGCTGCGTTTCATGCCCGCAGGTCCCGATAGACAGGCCGAGAGTCCTCTAAGTAGGCTATCAGCTCAGCAGAAGATGCTGGTGCACTCCATTTGCTCCGGAGTTGCTATTTGGTCAGTATGATTAGGACATGTGTTGATTGGTATGGCAGGGATCTGTCCCGACCTTTATGATATTTATATACTCTTAGAGGCTTGTAGACCGATTTCATGTATACAGATACTCGTACGGCCTTGTCGGCCTATGTTTTAAGTATATAATGGATCACATTGGTTTTATAGGCTCGTATGTCTTATGTATAAGTTGGTATTTCATGTTGTATTCAACGTATCTCACGGAAGCCTCTCTGACTCAGTTATCTATGATAGTATGATACAAATAGATACGTTATGTTGGTACTCGATTGAGTAAGGTACCGAGTGCTTGTCGAGGCCCATCGGTTTGGGTCGTGAAATTGGCGTGTTGAGGATGCAGGGCCGGATATGAGTGCCCAATGTGGATATGTTTTGGGAGTTGATTTTTGAGGAGGCTCACAGCTCGCGGTATTCCATTCATCCGGGTGCCGCAAAGATGTACCAGGATTTGAGATAGCACTATTGGTGGAAGAGGATGAAAAAGGATATAGTTGTGTTTGTGGCTCGGTGTATCAACTGTCAGCAGTTTAAGTATGAGCATCAGAGATCGGGTGGCTTGCTTCAGAGGTTAGAGATCCTAGAGTGGAAGTGGGAGAGGATAACCATGGATTTCTTAGTTGGGCTCCCACGGACTTCGAGGAAGTTTGATGCTATTTGGGTGATTGTGGATCGGCTGACCAAGTCCGCGCACTTAATTCTAGTTGGTACTACTTATTCTTCAGAGCGGTTGGCTGATATTTACATTCGAGAGATTATTCTCCTTCATGGTGTCCCAGTTTCCATCATTTCATATAGAGGCACACAGTTTACATCACAGTTTTGGAGGGCCGTGCAGTGAGAGTTGGGTACTCGGGTTGAGTTGAGTATAACCTTTCACCCTTAGATGGACGGATAGTCTGAGCGCACTATCCAGATATTGGAGGACATGTTACGCGCCTGTGTCATTGATTTTGGGGGTTAATGGGACCAGTTTCTGCCGCTCGCGGAGTTTGCATATAACCACAGTTATCAGTCGAGCATTCAGATGGCTTCGTATGAGGCTTTATATAGGAGGCGGTGTAGATCTCTGGTGGGATGGTTTGAGCCGGGTGAGGCTAGGCTCTTGGGTACAAACTTGGTCCAGGATGCATTAGACAAAGTGAAATTGATTCAGGAGCGGCTTCGTATGACACAGTCTAGGCAGAAGAGCTATGCTGACAGGAAGGTCTGTGATGTGTCTTTCATGGTCAGGGAGAATGTCCTGCTGAAGATATCACCCATGAAGGGTGTTATGAGCTTTGGGAGGAGGGGTAAGTTGAGCCCCCGGTTCATTGGGCCTTTTGAGGTACTTCAGAGGATAGGGGAAGTGGCTTACAAGCTTGCCTTGCCACCTAGCTTGTCGAGTGTGCATCCAGTATTTCATGTTTCTATGCTTCGGAAGTATATCAGTGATCCGTCCCATGTTTTGGATTTCATCACGATTCAGTTGGATGGTGATATGACTTATGATGTTGAACCAGTGGCCATTTTGGAGCGGCAGGTTCAGAAGTTGAGCTCAAAGGATATAACTTCAGTGAAGGTGCAGTAGAGAGGTTAGCCTGTGGAGGAGGACACTTGGGCGACCGAGCGGGAGATGCAAAACATATATCCACACCTATTTGAGACTCCAGGTATGTTTCTAGACTCGTTCGAGGATGAACGTTTGTTTAAGAGGAGGAGGATGTAATGACCCGGCCGGTCGATTTGAGAGTTATAGACCCGTTTCCCCATTTTTGCTTCTTTTGTGCTTTACAACTGTATTATGTCCTAACATGTTGTTTGGTTCAAGTCCGGAGTGATTTCGAAGTGAATTGAGACACTTAGTCTCTTAATTGGAAGCTTCAGTTGAAAAAGTCGACTTGATGTCGACTTGTGTGTAAATGACCCCGGATTTGAATTTTGATGGTTCCGTTAGATATATTAGGTGATTTTGGACTTCAGAGCGTGTTCGTAATGTGATTTGGAGGTCTGTATTATAATTAGGCTTGAATGGGCGAAAGTTGAAATTTTGGCGACATTGGCCGGCAGTGGAAATTTCGATATCGGGGTCGGAATGGATTTCCAGAAGTTAGAGTACGTTCGTGGTATCATTTTTGCTTGTGTGTAAAACTTGAGGAATCAGATGTGGTTTGGATGGTTTCAGCGTCGTTTGTGGAATTCAAAAGTTCAAAAGTTCTTTATGCTTGAATCTGGGTGTAATTAGTTGTTTTGATGTTGATTGGAGTGATTCGAATGTTCGACTAAGTTCGGATCGGGTTATAGGATCTGTTGGCATATGTGGTTGAGGTCCCGAGGGCCTCGGGGTAATTTCGGGTGGTTAACGACCTGAAGAGAGTTAAGGCAATACAGCTAAAGCTGCTGCTACTAGTGTGACCGCACCTGCAGAGTGGGAACTGCAGGTGCGAGTCCGCAGAAGCAAAAAAGGAGCCGCATATGCATCCAAGAAGGAGCTGGGCAGGAGTTGCAGGTGCGAAGAGTTTCCCGCACCTGGGAGGGTTGCAGATGCGGGCAGTTGGGCGTAGGTGCGAAGGATGGCCGCAGGTGCGATGGATTCCCGCACATGCAATAGGCGTAGATGCGGTATTGGGGCCGCATGAGCGAGGTCAGGATTCTTTAGTGAAATCCGCACCTGCGATGGAATTTCTGCAGGTGCGGCATCGCAGAAGCGACAAGAGGACCGCAAATGCGGTATTTCTGGGAAGAAAGACACCAACTCGAGGGTTGGATTTTCATTTTTGATTTTGTACTTGAGAAGCTCGGGAGAGAGGCGATATTTTCGAGGATTTTCAAGGATAACGTTGGGGTAAGTAATTCTAACCCGGATTGGTCTAAATTTCGTGAATCTATGGCTTTCTCCATCATCTAATTAGGGATTTGAGTTGGTGAGGAAAAATGGTAGAAACTTCATAGGCTAAAATTTCTAGTTTTGGAAGGTGATTCGAGGTTGGATTCGAGTAATTCTTGTATGGTTGGACTCGTGAGTGGATGGGTGTTCATATTTTGTGACGTTTGTCATATTCGAGACGTGGCCCCGAGGGGCTGGTTTTAAGCCTATTTCGGATTTTTACTTATAATTTTGTGTTTCTCTTGGGGAATTTATTCTTTTAGCCTACATTAATTATATCGTACTGCTTGTGGATAGATTCATGGCGTTTGGAGGTTGATTCGAGGGACAAGGGCATTGCGGAGTAGGAGTTTTGCCCGGTTGAGGTAAGTAATAGTCTTAAATCTGGTTTTGAGGGTATGAAACCCCGAGAATTGGTATGATATGAGTGTTTGGAGGTGACGCACATGCTAGGTGACGGGTGTGTGAGCGTACACCGTGAGGGATTTTGACTTGGTCTGTTCCGTGAGACTGTAAAGTCGAATAGCCATTGTTATTACTTGTTCTTCCTTGTCTTTGAGAAATTGACTGCCTTTCATGTTAGAAACTATGCTTAAGCCATATGATATCACTGTTGGGACCCGCAGCGGTCGTATACTTGCTGAATTGACTGCTAATTGCTGTCTTGTACTCAGTCACAGTCTTACTTGTGTGTTATATCTCCGTTCCCTCTCATTTCTTGTTGATACTTGTTGTTATCTCTGTTTTGGCTGATTATTGTGATATTCTGTGAGCCCGAGGGGCTGGAGAGGTCCTGAGTGCCGAGCTATGAGGTATATGGATCGGGTTGCACGCCGCAACAATATTGAATCGGATTTCACGTTGCAATAATATTGGATCGGGTTGCACGCCGCAACAATATTAGATCGGGTTGCACGCCGCCAAAAATATTGGATCGGGCTGCACGCCGCAGCAATATGGCGCTTGGGTTGAAAGATCCCTTCCGGAGTCTGTACACCCTTAGTGAGTGAAAGTACCTATTGAGAGTGTGTATTGAGGGCTGAGAGCCGAGAGTATGAGCTGATGAGATGAGTTGAGTGACTGCTGCCTTAAGAGGTTGTACTTGCTTTTATTTATTGTTGCACTTAGTTGATATCTGATGTTGTTGTGAAATTTCTGGAAGATTCATATCTGTTTTACTTAAGCTCGAACTGATTTGACTTATACCACCAGATTTGAAAGCATGTTCACTCTTTACTGAAAGCTTTTGAAATGATCTGTATTATTATAGTTCGTCACTGCTTCCCAGTTCCTTATTTAATTCTGTTACTTGCTGAGTTGGTTGTACTCATGTTACTCCCTACACTTCATGTGCAGATCCAGGTGTGTATGGTTCTGGCAGTCGCTGAGTTTGTGCACGAGCTGACTATCAGAGACTTACGAGGTAGCTGACAGCGTCCGCATTCCTTGTTTCTCCTTTCTTATTATCTTTTCTCTTTCGTATTGGCATTTGGCATAGACTACAGTATACTCTATTTTTAGATTGGTTATTGCATGCTCATGACTTAGTGACACTCCGATGTCAGGCTATGTTTCTGCCCTTATGTTTAATTTGGGTTTTACCCCCAGTTTTATGAAAAACTACGGTTATTTTAAATGTCTTAATTCATTTCTGTTAAATTTTGAAAGTGATTTGGAAAGGTCGGCTTGCCAAGTATCACGATAGGCGCCATCACGACGGGTTGGGTTTTGGGTCGTGACAAAAATTAGTATGGTTGGACTCGTAATCAAATAGGTTTTCAAAATTTGTGAGTTTTGTCGGGTTCCGAGGTGCAGGTCCGGGGTTGAGTTTTTGGTTGACCTTTTTATTTTAGTTAAAGATCTTAACTTTATTAATTGCAATTGATTTCTCTTGCATTGTTTGATATTATTAAGTCATTTTTTGCTATATTTGAACCAAGCGGAGATGAATTTTAAAGGGAAAAGCTATTTTGAGTATTGATTTGGCTTAATTGAGGTAAGTATCTTGCCTAACTTTATATGGGGGAAACTATCCCTTAGGTTTTGGGTTGATTGTTCTATTTAAATTATGTGGAAGATGTGTACACGATGTGACGAGTGTGTACACGGGCTTATATGTGGTATTTGACTGGTTTAAACTCTTAGGCTTCTTTCATGCATTTAAATGAAGTTATCATTTCATGTTATATCTTTTATTGTTAAGTTTGCTATTACATGCTTTGTTTGAAGTTGTTAGTACATGTTCTATATTTTATTGTCAAGTTTATTCTTATATGCTTTAATTGTTAATTGTAATTACTTGTTGAATTCATGCTTTTATCCGTTACATGTCTTAATTGTTAATTTAAACTTTATAACCGTGTCTTTGTTTATGAACTGTCATTACTTGCTATTTGATTTTGTGTGCTATCATATAACTACTTTATCGACTTTGTGACTTTCTTTTTTTAGTTCCTTTATTGCGTTTAATTTTGTGATACGCCATAGTTGGTTGTAGTTTGTTTGTTAAATTCATATTTTTTGGGATCCGGTTACGCGATGCAACGGTTATTTATATTATTATTAGGGATCAGTTTTCACGCCGCAACGGATATGATATGATATGATACGAAGAGATAAGGATGGAATATGATATGATGATATGGCGGAATCAGATTGCATACCACAACAATATATATATGGATTGAGTTGCGCGCCGCAATAGAGAAGAATTGATATTAATATTTATTCGTGGATCGGGTTGCACGCTGCAACGGAGAAGACTTATTTCATTGTGTTTGATTTTTGTTACTGTACCATGTTATTTTGTCAAGATGAATTTACTTGCGTGGAGTCATTATCTCATATTTTGTTGAGTTGTAGATAACATAACGGTTTTAAATAAAAGAATTATTAACATGCTTTATTCTATATGTCTCTTAAGATAGAACTCGTTATCTGACTCGGTGCTTTACTATTTTAAATTGTTATCACATTTTTGCTTTAATTGGGTTCTCAAATTATACTTATCACTCTATTTGATGCTTACTTTACTTAAAATTGTTACCACGTTTTACTTTAACAAATTCTATATTTAATTCGTTAAATTATTTGATGTTTTACTTTGTTTAAAAATGTTATCTTTCTTTACCTTATTGATTTCTAAACTACACTCATTTAATACTCTATTTTTGTATAAATTGTACTTTATTTTACTTTATTTGATTCTAAAATAAACTCATTATCTCATTTGATGTCATACTTTACTCAAGATTGTTATTTTGCCTTATTGTATTTAAATAAATCTCTCGAATATTTTATTTGGTATTTGACACGGATGCAACGAACATGATAGCACGTGGACTTTGCCATGCACATGTGATTGATAATGTGGGCAGGAGTCCATGTATGTAAGATTCGGGATTGTGGCTTATGATATGTGGTTACGAAGTGTGGTGCCTCGGGGTAATTCTTCTTCTAAGTCATACGCTAGAAACGACTTGATTACTTGAATTGTCATCTGTTTTCTTAATTTTGGATCATTCATATTTTATTTGTGTTTTGATTATGTTGCTGCTTTATTACCCGATTACTCCTTGTTGTCAATTGTATTTCTGTTGTTCCATTGTTGGCTTTATATTATTAATCCTTATGTTGTTAGCCTTACATTGATGTTCCTTCCATTGCTAGTGTTATATTAATATCTTGCATAGGTTTTATCTCTAGTGAGTGTCTCGACTTACCTCGTCACTACTCTACTGAGGTTAGTCTTGATACTTATTAGGTACCGTTGTGGTGTACTCATGCTATGCTTCTGATTGTGTTGGTTTTGAGAGTTGTGTCTGCGCGGATGGAGACTACAAGGTATACCTTCTTAACATTCACATGCCTCGGAGTCACCTTCAGATATTATCTTTACTGTTGTTTATCTTCATTTCAGGACAGTATTGTACTTAGAAACTTTAGTGTATGTTAGATGAGCTTATGACTATATACCACCGGTTCTGGGGATTGTATAATCTTTTTTCAATTTTAGTTACGTTATTTCATTTATCAGTTTAAGTTTTATATAGTAAAGCTGGTTATCCCTGTTAGATCTCTTCATGTGTTAGGCTTACGTAGTCTTAGAGGCTAGGTGCCATTATGATTCCTAAGGTGTGATTTTGGGTCGTGATAAGTTAGTATCAGAGCTTTAGGTTCATAGGTTCCACGAGTAATAAGCGAGTTTAATAGAGTTTTGCGGATTAGTATGGAGATGTCTGTACTTATCTTCGAGAGGCTACAAAACTATTAGAAAATTTCACTTCTTTCATTCCTTATCGTGCGACATTGATTCAGCTTGAAGCACATATCTTACATTCCCTTTTATCCACTCATATGCAATAGTACGCACTTGGTATCTGCTATGCATCGACGGTTTGTGATGCTGCGGATGGACTATGAGTGGGCCATAGAGCTTGATCATTGTCTCAACGTGTTGTCCAGACTGAGGACAAAGATGGATTGATAGCTCTTTCTGTTGTTCACGTGTGGGGTGCAGTGATTTATGGTATCTGGTTGGTGAGTACGAGCGTGTGAAGATTTAATAGGTTGCCCATTCATCATGATCGTGGTAGGGTCATAAGAGGGTGTTGATTTTAGGATAGTTGGTGGTATTAGAGACTATGTGTTTGTATGGGACTTTTATTTAGTGAAAGGTACATATTGTCATTCAAGGCACTTTATGAAACGTGCTTGACTGTCACGAGGATGGACATATTAATAGGTGATTTGAGGTATCTTATAATTGGTGCTATACGAGATATGAAGGTTGGTATTTTAGATCATCGAATGTTATTATGGCTTCACGCCAAGTGGGGGAGTTTACTATCGACGACCAGATAGCATGGTCATGTGATATATCAATCTTGGTCTGAGCTATATATGTGGCACTGAAGGGTTCCTCGGAATTTGTATATGGTTAAAATCTGAGATTTTCATGGGAGAGTGCTGGGACTTGCGGCATTTATATATCACTATTAATTCTACATTTCAGTATCATAGAGCTTACCGAACAACTTTAGATTCACAGAAGGTCTCTTCAGAGTAGATATCTCGGTTGCAACATTATTGGGTGTTTTATAGGAAATATAGTGGTTTATGAGCTTTTGAGCGATGTGGTTCGTGATAGGATCTCCTGTAATGAGCTTTGGTTTGAGATCATTGTGTACCAATAAGGAGAAGTGTTAACCTAAAAATAAGTCGAGGAGGATTCAAAAAAATAATGCAGCTCGGTGGTGTTGGGTTAGTATAGCAATAAAGGTAATTGGTTCTTTTGGTGTGGAAATGCTTTACCAGCATTTTATGGCAGTACACTTAGGTTGACGGCCTGTGTGACTTGATTGAGTTGGGAAAATTTAGCTCTGATGGTTTGGTTATGTGCGGACAGGTCTCGAAGAGTTCTTGATAGTGTCGACCATCGCTTGAGCCAGATGTCTGCTACCGGCATAAGGAACATATTACGTGTTTTGATTTTGATTTCGGATGTTTAGAAGAATGTTAACATTATTTGATACCACCTGATAAGAGTGCGCATACTAGAAGGCGCACTGTACTTCGACTTGCGGATGGCTGACTTGTATTACGGTAATTGCCTGATTGATCGACTGCTGATGTTCTGATTTTGCTATGTGGCATGAAAGAATTATGGAAGTATTTCTCGTGAGATGATCATGTATGAGGAGTGTGTCTTCCATTTGAGAAGTGTAGTTGGGATCGAATATGGAGATTCTGGTATTCTAGGTATTTGAAGACTAAGAGGGTTCTCCGAGGCAGATTGTTCCATGGTTATGAATGGTGAAGGTATGTTAAGAGGTTGACAACTGAGTGTATGTCCTATGGATATGTTATTATGGGATTTTTGAAGGTTATATACCTAATTTGGGAGTATCAGAATTGGTTTGGAGGCCATTAGTAGGCCTAATGAGGATGTATATTCTACGTCAGGTCGGATTTGTCTACTCAGTATAACCATTATAGCAGGTGGTTTCATCGGTTAAAACTGACCTTATTCGAGTTATGATATGTTCTATGTGTTACTCTTCTATGCCACAATGAGTTGTGAGACTGTTGACTATTTAGATATGATGCGGTACTGTTTGGGGCTTTGTGGTGGAATTTGAGCGAGATAGCTCTGGGGTGTTGAATGGTTGATTGCGCCTTGGTTATGGCCTTCTCGTTTATGGTATATATATATAGTAATATATGTTTCTCCGTAGTTATGGTCATGCGCCTCGCGTGTTTGTTGAATATTATGTATATGTTTATTGATTGTGAGACTCATGCCTCGAGGTATTCTAGGTGGACCGGTGTCTGGATTGGGTTACACATCGCAACGAGATTATGTTGGGATATGATCATTTGTGCTCATTTCGTGTGTTTTGTTTCTTCTTTGTGAGATGGGTTCATAGCATTGAGCTTCGTAGTGGTATCTGTTGGGCGGCAGGGGTGGTTCTCTCATTTGATTATCTTTCCATCATTTGGGTACATCCGAGTTGTTACTAGTTTGGTATATGAATTGCATGTATATGGATCTAAATAGGATCGGTGTGCCATGTTGGTAGAGTAGCTTGTACTGGATGGGGTGAGGTTATTTGACCTGGAATGAGTGTTATCGAACTTGATTAAGATATGTTGGAAGGATAGTGTCACTAACCGGCATAGAGTTTTGGCTATGGTTCTTGTCGGGCAAGAGAGATCCATGATTTGTTGATCTGATGAGTGTTTACGAGTATATGCATATTTATTTCATTATTGGCAGTGTACGGAGATTCAAAACAAGGTTCTAGTTGATATGAGGTTTGTTACCGGTACCAGATTAGTTATTAAGCAGCTATTGTGGTTGGAAGTTATTGCTATTAGTATTTGAGCTATGTGGAATATAACATGTGATTATGTCTTGGAATATAGTTATGGATTGATACAACTTGCTCAGACTTGTACATCACGTAGATGCGAGAATCAAGTCTTAGAATGAATTTCGCATGTTGGAATTTGGGTCTATGGTTGATATATTAAGGTTGAAGAAAGAATCTTCGGTTGGATTGTGCTGTCAAACTTATGTGGATTGGGGTGATGTAATATTACCAATGGGTATGGGCCGGGCGAGGTTATACAATGATTTGGTGGCCTTGGTACGATTCTTGGCACATTCGAGTATGAACGTATGTTTAAGTAGGGGAGAATGTAACGACCTGATCGGACATTTTGAGCATTTGCATTCTGTTTGGTGGTTCGAGAGCATGCATAGCTTCTTGTGATGTATTATGACTTGCGTTTATGGTCGGTCTTGGTTTTCGGCAGACTTAAGCTGGAACTCATTTGCAAATTTGAGCTCATTTTGAGTTGATTCGATATGGTTCGGCACGAGTTTTGAAAGTTAAAAGTTCAAAAGTTCATTAAGTTTTATTTGAGGTGCGATTCGAGGTTTTGATGTTGTAATGTGTGAGTTGAAGCCTCGAGTGGGTCCGTGTTATGTTTTGGGACTTGTTGGTATGTTCGGACGGGGTCTCGAGTAGCTCGGGTGAGTTTCTGATGAGTTTCAGACCATTTTGGGCCATGTTAGTTATGCTGGTTTCTGGTGCTTCATTGCTTCTTCGCATACCTATCTTCACGTTCACGAAGTGTTAGTGGTGATCTTCTTCGCATTTGCATCCCTGCCTTCACGTTCGCATAGTATGGATCTGGGCTAAGAAGCTGATGATGGATTCCGCCTCGCGTTCGCGTTGTTGTCTCCACGTTCCCGATTGTCTGGCAGTTGTGTTCTTCACATTCGTGAGGGTTAATCCGTGAACGCTTAGCTTTATTTTGTGTCAGAGTAATTCATGCGTTGCGAATGTGAGGGTTCATTCGCGTTCGCGGAGGGTATTACTGTTCAGTGATTATAAAGTATTCTATTTCGAAGGTTTTGGTCATTTTATCACATTTTCAGTTGGGGAGCATATATTTGGGCGATTTTGGAGAGGGTTTTCATCACATGGATTGGGGTACATATTTTGACTCGGTTTTGATTATATTCCATGATTCCATCTTCGATTTTGGCATTTGATTGATGATTTTAAAAGAAAAATTTGGGGTTTGTCTAAACTTTCCTAAAGTGAATAATTGGATTTTAAACATTGATTCAAAGTTGAAATTAAGTAAAATTAGTATGGTTGGACTCGTAATCAAATGAGTTGTCGAAATTTGTGAGTTTTGTCGGGTTCTGAGGTGCAGACCTGGGGTTGACTTTTTTTATTTTAGTTAAAGATCTTTACTTTATTAATTGGAATTAATTTCTCTTATATTGTTTGATATTATTAAATCGTTTTTGGCTAGATTTGAGTCGAGCAGAGGCGAAACTTAAAGGAAAAATCTATTTTGAGTATTGATTTGGCTTAATTGAGGTAAGTATCTTGCCTAACTTTGTATGGGGGAAACTATCCCTTAGGTTTTGGGTTGATTGTTCTATTTAAATTATGTGGAAGATGTGTACACGAGGTGACGAGTGTGTACACGTGCTTATATATGGTATTTGACTGGTTTAGACTCTTAGGCTTCTTTCATGCATTTAATTGAAGTTATCATTTCATGTTATATATTTTATTGTTAAGTTTGCTCTTAAATGCTTTGTTTGAAGTTGTTAGTACATGTTCTATATTTTACTGTCAAGTTTACTCTTATATGCTTTAATTGTTAATTGTAATTACTTGTTGAATTCATGCTTTTATCCGTTACATGTCTTAATTGTTAATTTAAACTTTATAACCATGTCTTTGTTTATGAACTGTCATTACCTGCTATTTGATTTTGTGTGCTATCATATAACTACTTTATCTGCTTTGTGACTTTCTTTGTTTAGTTCCTTTATTGCGTTTAATTTTGTGATACGCCATAGTTGGTTGTAGTTTGTTTGTTAAATTCATATTTTTTGGGATCGGGTTACGCGCTGAAACGGTTATTATATTATTGTTTGGGACCGGGTTGTACGCCACAACGGTATTGATATGATATGAGGAGATCAGGACGGAATATGATATGAACAGATGATGATATGGTGAGATCGGGTTGCACGCCGCATCGATATTTATATTTATATATTTGTGGATCGGCTTGCACGCCGCAACAGAGAAGAATTGATATTTATATATATTCGCGGATGGGATTGCACGCCGCAACAGAGAAGACTTATTTCATTGTGTTTGACTGTTGTTACTGTACCATGTTATTTTGTCAAGATGAATTTACTTGCATGGAGTCATTATCTCATATTCTATTGAGTTGTAGGTAACATAACGGTTTTAAATAAATGAATTATTAACATGCTTTATACTATATGTCTCTTAAGATATAACTCGTTATCTAACTCGGTGCTTTACTATTTTAAATGGTTATCACATTTTTACTTTAATTGGGTTCTCAAATTATACTCATCACTCTATTTGATGCTTACTTTACTTAAAGTTGTTACCACGTTTTACTTTAACAAATTCTATATTTAATTTGTTAATTTATATGATGTTTTACTTTGTTTAAAAATGTTATCTTCCTTTACCTTATTGATTTCTAAACTAAACTTAATTAATACTCTATTTTTATATAAATTGTACTTTATTTGATTCTAAAATAAACTCATTATCTCATTCGACACCTTACTTTACTCAAGATTGTCATTTTGACTTATTGTATTTAAATAAATCTCTCGAACATTTTATTTGGATTTTGACACGGATGCACTGAAAATGGTAGCATGTGGACTTTGTCGTACGAAGGTGACTGATCATGTGGGCACGAGGTGCCATGTGTGTAAGATTCAGGATTGTGGCTTATGATAAGTGGTTACGAAGTGGGTGCCTCGGGGTAATTCTTTTTGTAAGTCATACAATGGAAAAGACTTGATTACTTGAATTGTCATATGTTTTCCTAATTTGGGATCATTCATATTTCATCTGTATTCTGATTATGTTGCTGCTTTATTACCCCATTACTCTTTGTTGCCACTTGTATTTCTGTTAGTCCATTGTTGGCTTTATATTAATACTCTTTACGTTGTTAGCCTTACATTGATGTTCCTTCCATTGTTAGCGTTAGGTTAATATCTTGCAAAGGTTTTATGTCTAGATGTAATGACCCGGCCAGTCGTTTTGAGAGTTGTATCCTCGTTCCCCTATTTACTTCTCATTTTGTACTTTATAGTTGTTATGTGACTTACCGGGGTAGTCGGTTCGGGTCCGGAATGATTTCAGAATGAAATGAGACACTTAATCTCAAGATTGAAAGCTTAAGTTGAAATGATTAACCGGATGTTAATATATGAGTAAACGACTCTGGAATGGAGTTTTGATGGTCCCATTAGCTCCGTTGGATTATTTTGGACTTAGGAGCATGGATGGATTGTGATTTGGAGGTCCGTAGTGGAATTAGGCTTAAAATGGCGAAAGTTGATTTTTTGGGAAGTTTGACCGGGAGTGAAGATTTTGATATCAGGGTCGGATTCCTATTCCGATTCCGAAAGTTAGAGCAGGTCCATAATGTGAAATGTGACTTGTGTGCAAAATTTGGGTACAATTGGACGTGTTTTGCTAGGTTTCGGCGTCGTTTGTAGATGTTGAATTTCCTTAGTTTTAATAGGCTTGAATTAGGGTGCGATTCGTGTTTTTGAAGTTGTTTGAGGTGATCTGAGGGCTCAACTAAGTTTGTATGATGTTTTAGGACTTGTTGGTATATTTGTTTGAGGTCCCGGTGGCCTCGGGTTGATTCTGGATGGTTAACGGATCAAAATTTAAAGTTGAATAATTGCTGAAGATGGACCTCTGCTGGTGTAACCGCACCTGCGAAGCTTTGATCGCATGTGCGAGCTTGCAGGTGCGGGCTGGCTTGAGCAGGTGCAAGATTGGAGGGGAGCGTGTAGGTGGTCGCGGGTCCAAGGACTTTTCCGCACCCGTGTGGCTGCAGGTACGGCGAGAGGTGCGCAGAAGCGGAAGGCACGCAAGTGCGATAGGGAGTTCCGCATCTGCGTGACCGCAGATGCAACAGGAGAACCGTAGAAGCGGAAGTGGGCAGATGAGCTGGGATCACAGAAGCGGCTTGGATGCTCGCAGAAGCGAATCCGTAGAAGCGGAGTGAGGGACTGCAGGAGAGGAATGGGCCGCAGATGCGTGTGTGATGTCGCTTCTGCGACGCCGCAGAAGCGGAAAGCCTGGGCAGATTATTAAAACAAGGGTTCGCGATTGTAGCTTAATTTCCATCATTTCAAGAACATGTTTGGGCGATTCTTGAGGGGGTTTTCGAGGGGATTCTTGAGGTAAGTCCCTTGTGTTCATTTTTTATCTATAATCTTGCTTCCCCATTGATTTCCCACATAGTTGGTGTGTATTTTAGGTATAAATTGGGAGTTTGAGTCTAGGGATTTGGAGAGTTCGATTTGGGAATTTGGTTGACGAATTGGTGTCGGATTTTGATAAATTTGGTATGGTTAGACTCGTGGTTTAATGGGCTTTAGGGTTTTGTGACTTTTATCGAATTTTGAGATATGGGCTTGGGGGCCGGCTTTTGAGTCAATTTTTTATTTTGATTAATAGCTTAGCATTTTCTTATGGAGTTGGTTCCTTTAGCCTGTATTGATTATATCGAATTGTTTATGGCTAGATTCGAGGCATTCAGAGGCCGTTTCACAAGTCAAGGGTATATTGGAGTAGAGATTTTCCCGGATTGAGGTAAGGAACAGTTTTAAATTTGGTTCTGAGGGTACGAAACCCCATATTAAGTGTCATATTTTTGGTTTTAAGGTGACGCACATGCTAGGTGATAGACGTGTGGGCGTGTACCATAGGAATTGCGACTTGGTCAAATTTTATGGAACTGTGTAGTTGAATAATCTGTTGTGTTTTTGGTCAAACAATAAACTTTTATTTAACCAAGAATATATTTACAACCGCTTGTTCTTTTTGTACTATAAGAACAAGGCCTCTATTTCATATTCTACCTATCACATAGACAGAATTAAACTCTATATCTATCTGCTATGGTAGGTTGCTCTGATGGTAAGCACCCTCCACTTCCAACCAAGAGGTTGTGAGTTCGAGTCATCCCAAGAGCAAGGTGGGGAGTTCTTGGAGGGAAGGATGCCGAGGGTCATTTGGAAACAGCCTCTCTACCCCAGGGTAGNCCCTCCACTTCCAACCAAGAGGTTGTGAGTTCGAGTCATCCCAAGAGCAAGGTGAGGAGTTCTTGGAGGGAAGGATACCGGGGGTCTATTGGAAACAGCCTCTCTACCCCAGGGTAGGGGTAAAGCCTGCGTACACACTACCCTCCCCAGACCACACTAGTAGGTGTAGCAGTCGTCCCTTTATCTAAAAAGGATAATTTCCTCTCCGTCGTCGAGGCATTAACTTCCAAATCTAGTAATACTTCTGGTGCTTGCATCATAGGGACCTTTTGTAGAAGAATTAGGGCACTCCCCGTTCCAATTTCCTCCGATAGACTCTCTAATTCTGATGTCGAAGGTTTCCCTTTCAAAATCGTTGGTGGACTCCCCATTCCTGTCATACATTGAGTCAGCTGTAGGAGTGCTAGACTCTGTGGAATACCAGATTCAGGGGTTATTTGCCTAGCCGTTACTACTTGCAATTTAGGTGAGGTAGGGGTCATCATCCCTCGTCTTTTCCGGCGAGTCATCGTAGATGGTGCACGTTAGTAAATCCTACCTAAATGTGCGCCGAGAGAAAACGTGCCGTCATGGAATCCCAATAATCTGTTGTTATCTGCACATTCCCCATGTATTAGAGAAATTGAACCACAAATCATGTTAGAAATCATGTTTCGACTATGTGCTGACACTGTAGGGACCCACAGAGGTCAGGTACATATTGCATTATCTGCTAAATTGATGTTTTGTACTCAGTCACAGTTTTACGTGTATATTATATCTCAGTCTCTATTGTTCCTTGTGGATACATTATATCATTTTTGTTGGGGCTGATTTTCATGATTACTGAGAGCCCGAGAGGCTGGAGAGATTGATGATTGAGTGAGGCAGAGGGCCTGATTGTGAGATATTGATATTATAGCACGTGAATTGTCCGTGCAGATTATAGCGCTTGGGCTGAAGGAGCCCCTCCGGAGTCTATACAAAACCCTAGTGAGAACATGTGCCTACTGAGTGTGAGTGCCGAGTGTTGAGTGAATGGGAGGGATGAGTGACTGTGGCTTTGAGAGGATGCATTTGATATCATTATTGTTGCACTTAGCTGCTATGTATCACTGTCTTGAAATTTCTGAAAGATATTACACTATGTTTCACTTAAAACATGTCATGAAGTAAATATTTTGGCCTAATTTATCGAACTTGAAGGCATGCCTACCTTCCTATGTTGAAATCACTGTAATTGAACTTTAACTGTAAAGCTCGTCACTACTTTCAATTCTTTATTTGTCTTGTTACTTACTGAGTTGGTTGTTCTCACACTACACCCTGCACTTCATGTGCAAATTCAGGTATTTCCGGACACGGTGGGTGTTGATTCACTACGCAGTTGACCCTTCGGAGATCTCAAGGTAGTTGCTCGGTATTTTCGCAGAACTTGTTTCTCTTTTCCTACCCTTCCACTTATTGTATTAAGTATTAGACTATGATAGACAATATTTCCAGACTTCATGATATTTAGATGCTCATGTACTCAGTGACACCCCGATGTTGGGAATTTTTGCGTTGGGTTTTGGGTTTCTATCCTTGTTTTATGAGAACTTTTATTATTTAAATTTCTTTAATTCATTTTGGTTAAAGATGTTGGAATTATTTTGAAAGGCCGGCTTGCCTAGTACCACGATAGGCGCCATCACGACAGGTTAGGATTTTGAGTTATGACAAGTGAATGTCTCGACTTACCTCGTCACTACTCCACCGAGGTTATTCTTGATATTTACAGGTACAAATGTGGTGTACTCATGCTACGCGTATGTACAATTTTGTGCAAATTCAGGTACTTCTGATTATGTTAGTTTTGAAAGTTATGTCTACGCGGATGAAGGTATACTTACTTGACGTTCGTATGACTCGGAGTAACCTTCAGATATTATCTTTACTGCTGTTTATCTTTATTATCGAACAATATTGTATTTAGAAATTCTTGTGTATGTCAGTAGAGCTTATGACTCTGTACTACCGATTCTGGGGATTGTATAACCTTTGTTCAGTTTTAGTTACGTTATTTCATTTATCAGTTTAAGTTTTATATAGTAAAGTTAGTTGCCCTGTTAGACCTCCTCATGTATTTGGATTACCTAGTCTTAGAGACTAGGTGCTATTACGATTCCTAAGGTGAGATTTTGGATTGTGACAATATGAAACGATTGCTAAAATGATAAAACCCAACGTGAGTGAAGGTCGAACCACAAGGAGTTTAGATTTGGTGTTAAGGTAAACATTTAAGAAAGCAACTTGAAATAACTTAATTTAACTTTCAAACAAAGGTATGTATCAATTTTTACTAATTAAACTACTAAGGATTTTGACTAAAGTAGCAAAGAGTAACAATTGAAATATTTTTGAAGTTTTATCAAATAGACAAAAGCCTAGGGTTGTAACCTTAACCTAGGTGTAAACCTAATGCGTAAAGTAAATTTATGCTTGCTTGGTAGATTGGGGTTGCTATGACTCTCAATACTCAAGTACTCACTCAATACCTCTCGGTTAAGGAGTGATTATTCCCAATTTAGCTCTCTCAAGTCCAAATGCATAGCTATAAGTGCAATTGAATATGAGTCCAGATTATCCCTATCTCTTGTTCAAATCCATTAAGTAAACTAATAAATAACTCAACTAGTTCAATTTCTTGTTAGCCAAGTTTTTCTAGACTGAATTCCTCCTTCTCAAGTAAGAACAAAGTCAAATAGGAATGAATTAATATTTGCAACCATTAATTCTAACTTTAAAGCATAAACAAGGCTAAATAACACTAACTCAATCATTAGCAAGCATAATATAAATTACCCATAAGTTTTATACACTGGGTTGGATCACAACCCTAAAACCAATCTAACTACTCATGTTAATAGACATGAAATGATGAATAAAAGAAATATAAGACATAAACTAAAATAAAATGAAAGAGTAAATGATCATCTCTAATTGTAGCTCAAAATGTCTCCAAATGGCTAAAAATATCGACCAACCAGCTGCTACAATAAAATATGCCCTAATAATCATAAAGTCCTATTTATAGGACTTCCAAAATCTTTGACAAAAATGCGTTTCAGAGGGTTTTGCGGTTTGTACTTTAGCTCGTTTGATAATATTATGCTTTCAGTAGGGGGAGTTGTCAGCCGCGCATCAGCTTTTGCGGCCGCACTTCAGTTTCTTCGGACCGCATTTTAGTTGGCTTCGGACTTGTTTGATTGTTCATTCTCTAATCATTCAAGATTATCAGGTGTGAACCTATTTTACGGACCAAGTGCAATCGCACATTTTAATCTGCGGACCGCACTTCTTCCAAAAGTCCCTGGAGCTTCAGTTCTTCTTCTGCGGCTGCATTCCATCTTTTGCGGACTACACTTGCTTTTGTGGCCGCATTTGGAATTCTGCGGACCACACTTCTACTCTTTGTTGAACTTGGCTAGAGCATCTCCTTTTTAAGTTATTTTTCTTCATTGAGCGTACATTCTCCAGTACACCAGCAATTCAACCATTTTTAATAGAGTCAGAGATAAAAAATGGTACTTTCGAACTAAAAACTATAGAAAGAATGTACTAATAAATGGTTAAAATCCATACTTATCAACTCTCACAAACTTAAGTCTTTGCTTATCCTCAAGCAACTAGATTAGTACCCCCCCCCCCTTTCCCACATTGTTTAATCATTTCAAAGAGTAATCCACAAGTCATTTATACTCAGTTGGAACTAACAATTACCCACAATACTCATACATTCTAAACAAGGTGTCAAATTTTTCAAAAAGGTGCAACTTGCTCATTTTATATAATTCTAGTGTGACATTTGAGCCTCAACAGTTAACTTCGTTCATCAAGGATTCTTGTTCGTTCATGTAAATCATGGTGGACTCAAAACTCTTCCTCTTCTACCTTCCATTTGCATTGCTCACTCAACACTCAATTTCTAGTGCAACAAAGGTTTCACTCTTTTCTCACAAAGTAATGTCACAAGTTAAGCTTCAATTACCATAGGATTGTCCCTCATGTACATATCCACTAATGTAAGCATACTCGTCTAGAAATCAAATAGGACTTATTTCAGGTTGTAATGAAGGATTTTGGTCCAGTGTAGGATACTATATAGGATACAAGTGGTTACACACTTCCTTAAGCACTTCACTTCTCATTTTTTGGCTCACATTTGTCAAACCCTTTGAGTTAGTTATTCCTTCTTCTTGTAGGCTAGAGAGACTTGCTATCACTCTTTGTTGATAATTTCATTCCTTTTCTCCCTTTATTGTTATGCTAGAGATACTTGGCTCACTCTATTTCATCAATCTTCCTTTTTGTCCCTTTTTGGGCTTCTTTTTGTTCACATTACTTTATTTTCTTTCTTATCTTTCATAGAGATCATTTATTTTCTCTCTTTTTAATGCCTTGATACCTCGTTTAGATTTCTAAACTTTCTCCCCAAACTTAGGCTTTGAGCCACATACTACATGTGAGTGCTTAGGAGGGTTTCGCTGCCAAGAGGAGATCATGTTCAAAAGGTGAAAGGCTTGTAGAAAAGTTACCAACAGAGAAAAGCTAGAGGCTCAAAGAGGGTTGATTAGGGATAATGATCATACCGTGGCAATTGAAACCTCAAACGGTCCAAGAAAAGTCTACAACAACAACAACCCAGTGAAATCCCACAAGTGGGGTATGGGAATGGTAGTGTGTATGCAGATCTTACCTCTACCTATGAAGGTAGAGAGGCTATTTCTGAAAGACCCTCATCTCTCCAGGAAAAGTCTACAATTATCTTTAATTTTGCCTTGAAGTACATTGAGGACAAGTTCTAGACTATTCACTCAAGCACTTGGACTAGCAGTAAAATTTCACCTCATCTCTCATGCTATTATATCATAAAAGAAAATAGATCTAAAACCCAAAACAACCACAATCCTGTTAAAGATCTCTATGGTCTACTCAACTACCTAATGATTATTGAAATCAACTCAAGAGCCTTAAAAAAGTCACTTTACTAGAGTTATTTTCTCAAAAATGTTTCACTACAACCTTGTCTCAAACCATAAGCATGCTGTTAAGTATGTTGGTACCATATGAAGCATAAATAACGTGTTTTCATAGAATAAATTGATTAGGTTTTTATTCATTAGTACTTACTACTACTATTACCTAAACATATAACAAACTAATTCCCTTAAGAAAAAGTTGTCACGCTATCCATCCTCGGGAAAGGTCACCCCGTTCACACAAAAGACCACCTTTGAAAAGAACCGTGGCATTAAAAATACCAAAGGCTTATTATCAATAACAAGAAATAAAATCATAGTATTTACACTACCAAAACAAAACTATAGATTACTACCAAATATATAAAACTACTAAAAATTAACAAAATAAAATATCCAATTATTACATCTAGTGTCATCAAATGTATCCAATCAAATCAAATTCTCAACCCCCCCACCCCCC
>AWOL01S0062848.1:3020-27616 GCA_000715115.1 Nicotiana otophora
ATATATTGTGAATTGTTAGATAAAGATATTAAAGGATGAAAACCTCATATACTTGATTCTCTGTTTAAATTATTAATTGTTAAAAGAAATTATTCTTCCTCCCAAATTTATCTCATAATAATTATACTCTCCTTCCGAAGGTACATAATAATGTCCTCCTTTCTTGTGGAGCGGACCGAATGTCTCGGCATGATAGATGCATCTATGGATCGCGCCGCACGTCCCTCGGCAGTGTACACGACACTATGGATCGGACCGTACGTCCTCGACAGAAATCGTGCTTAATAATAATAATTACACGATACTTTAATAATTTATTTGAGCTTGTGAAGCTAGTCGATAAATCGAAAAATCCTTGGAATTTAAGGAATTATTATTCTTGATTGCTATGGAATTAATTGTTACTCCTGTAAATAAGATTTAAATTGATAAATTGGAATTTTTCTGAATTGAAGGAATTTGATTATCTCTGCTGATTAAACAAATTATTGTAAATTTTGTAATGCATGCCGATTTAAATATCCTAGTTTATTTCAATCATTATCATTGACTCATAGTAAGTGTCAAAGTCGGTCATCTCATCTCTACCACTTCACGATTAGGCTTGATACTTACTGAGTACACGTTGTTTACGTACTCATACTACACTTTCTGCACTTTTTGTGCAGGATTTGAGACAGGTACTAGTGGAGGACCTATCATCACATATCCACGTCATCCTGAGGCATAGTGGTGAGCTGCCTTTCCGAGCCGTTCTGCAGCTACCAGTGTCTTTTCTTATATTTACATTCTGTCTATTTCATTTCAGACAGTATCTGGGGTTTTGTATCATCTACTAGATGCTCATGCACTTGTGACACCAGGTCTTGGCACACACATTGGTAGAGTTTGGGATTTCTTGGTTTTAAATTTTATCGATGTTTGCTTAATTTATTAGTTGGCTTGCCTAGCTGTAGTGTTGGGCGCCATCACGATCTGCAGGTGAACTTGGGTCGTGACATTATTCCTCTAGGTGGAAAACCTTATCTATTTATTGTACAAGTTTTAAGGGTTAAAACCCTTTTCCAAAACCTGTTGGGGTTTCTTTTCCACCAGAAAAAAGATTCCTTTATTTTCTATTATTTAGGCATAACAGGGATCACATAATTTAATTAACAAGGCTTCCAATTATGAAATTAATTTCTAATTTCCGAAATTAATATCCACCATAATTAATTACGAATTATTCTACTAAAAATTCGTAACTGCGCTCCTTATTCAATTTTAAAATTCATCCATTAAATCTTATTTAACTCCCCAGGTTAAGATTCAGATACTAATCAATTAAATTAAATTACTGACGATTTAATTTATTGATTATTTCCTTTAGACTTTCACTTAACTTATTTCATGTGTCGGATACAAAATCCACCGGCCAGGTTTACATATGAAAACTTATAAGCTTTCATAAAGGTGTATCATCAATCTCTAAACAGAGACATGGATTCCATCAACTAACTATTACTTCGCCAATGTACATTATTATTATCCAATTTACCAGGTATATTGACCCACAAAAGAATCTCGTCTTTTAATAAATCAAAACAATAATAATATACCCAGCTAATAATTATTATATCAAGATTAAGAGTATAAGTACATTTAATGGCTAGAGAGTTTATTTTATTAAGTTAGTATAAAATATTTATCTCTACTTGATCCATTCAATACATACAAAATGTACTAGCACAAGAAGTTGGAATTAAACCATTCCCATAATCAAGATAAATTATATTTAATCTTGTGCTACAATCATCCATGATGGTTTGTCCAATTCAATCATTAGATTGTGAACTCAAACTTTATACTTATAAGAACTGATGATTTAATTTTTCGTGTATAAGCTAAACTCTATACACTAAATCATTTACTATACAAGCAAATGGCACAGACTAATATATGATCTATTTAAAACTTTATTAAAACTGAATAAATAATTATTTCATAATAAATACTATATCTAAACCAAACCCATAGTTAATAGTATATATCTCAATAATGGGATCCCATTAATTTTCATTGCAAGTAGCACTGTTTTGCCTCGTATTTATGCATTTGCAAGACATAGGAGTATATGAAGATTACCTTATGATAAAATGGACAACTTGAACTTGTTGAAAAAAAAGTTGTTGCAAATATATGTAATTCTGCATCCTTACTTTGTGTGCATTTGTTAAAAAAGTCTTTTGAAAATATACAAATATAGTTATGCATTTTTACTATGTGTGCACTAAAAAAAATAAATACTAACATACTTAAAAAGTCAACCCAAAAAGAAAAAAACAAACAAATAAAGAGACAACAAAACAAATTAACCACACATGATACTTCTGCCTGTCCTTTTTTTTAACAATCATATTTGGTATCTGGAACGCAGTGATACAACAAATCAAAATTCACACTATATAGAGTTCATTTAAGATGAAAGCGCTCTTATAGAAGTTTTTTTCATTTCATAGACTCGATCTTAAGACCTCTAATTAAGAATGTGGGGGCATCGCATCCATCAAATCGCACTCCTTGCTGATCCATTCCTATTTACTTCTCACATTACCCTTTTGCAATTTTACTATCTTTTCAAGAAAATAGTAAAAGTTTTTTGACTACATTATATTGTCTTGTTGATTCTTGGATCACTCAATCCTTTTACCTTTTTTGAATGTTTATTAGCGTAGTAAATAAGGATTGTTTTTGAAAAAGATAATTAATTCTTTCTTAATTTTTAAAACGACAATAGTTTAGAAAAATCACTATTAGCAAAAGTGATAGAGATGATCTGAAGGAATAACTATATTTAGTGGGAAACATAAAATAAAAGGTAGAATTTCTAAACTTCCATTCGGCATCATTATGGTTTCAACTTTGATTTTTATCTAAAGGTTTGACTGATTAAGACATATAGGCCTACATTTTCCTTTGACAGTTTAGGTTAAATACAAGCAATTGATCTTTTAATTTCTTCTTTTCCTAATTACTCTTCGAAAACATGTCAATAATTTGTTAATTTTGCCAATATCAAAGAGGCATGCATGGGGATGAACAAGGTCATGCAAACCAATAGTAAAATATTATTGGCACTAAAATTAAACTCAGTACGTTACATTTTTCTAGGTCTTACACTTCCTATCTCATCCATAGCCGTTTGATAATTATTAATGTCATAAAACACAGAATATCTCTTCCTCGTGAAATTTTGGGGAAATATAAAGATTAATGGGACAAGAAGGCAGCACAAAGTGGACTACACAATTTTGAAAGGCTCAGGTTACTAGCTTCAGATATGCGAAAATTGACATTAATTAGTCGTAATTATTAAGTTTCTTTGATAATAGTACTTCAATTGCTTTGCCGCATATGCAATAGAAATGGGGATTTAGCTTTAAGACGGATGATGCGCAATGCCATAAGCACTTACGCGGTGTTAATATTTGAGATAAATAAATAAATCACTATAGTTACAAATGGTGTTATTATTTTATTTATACCCAATATTTTTTATTTTAATTTTTTTTTTATCTATACATACATTTCTAGTAAAAGAATCAACAAAGTGATGTGGTGTGCCCCCAATGACGCAAGACGAAATACAATGTTGTTAATAGGATCCATTAAAAATATGATGGAATAATTGAGATATCTCTAATCGTAATAAAAAATGTCAGAAATTGAGTTAGGAGAGTGAGAACTTTTAATAGAGGGTGTTTTACCCCTTTAATGGATAACTCTGTACAAAGAATTAGTCATTTAAATAAATTTCGAACATTGGATAAATTAATTTAATAGACGATGGGTTAATTTATGCCCATATAATAGAGGTTGAATTGGGTTTTCTATATTGATATTTACTAAACATGTAATCAATACAATCAATTATTGTAATTAGCAAGGCTAACGTTTTATCCGCATCTTGTTCAAGTTCTACTTCCCAGTTATCCATCAAGATATAATTACTAAGACCTTTAATTATTTTCTAATTTAGCAAGACGTAATAAACCTCACTTTTAATTGGAGAATCGTCAAATTCCTCTCATATGTATTTAATGGTCAAAGTCGGTAGTGAACTAGTTTTCGAATACTGCGACCGGAATATTTACACTAATATTTTGAAACGGCGACTTTGCCTAATTTCCATTTAACCTAAAAGTAAATATATGACAACAGGAAAACATACGTCAAATAACAAATATTGTTGTTTACCCTAAAATCGGATAACAATTGAATTTATACGCGATTTTAAGGATACGTGATATAACTCGATACATGTTGAGAAAATAGATCAATACTGAAATTAATCACGAGAAAATAAATGCAAACCACAGAAATTGAACAGTCTTAGTCTTGAAGGTTGGTCGCCCTCGAATTAGGAAATGCTTCAATCAACAACAGAACAAGTTAATAAGATAACACAAACTAGAAATGACCAATATATTGCTTCTTTGATGCATGTTACAATGTTGTTTACAAATAACCAGACCTCCCTTTTTATAGTAGGGGAGCCCTACTCTTGATATAATTCTATAAAAGGTAAAAATCTCGTAATTTGCTAATTAACCTCTCCTTGATACGTGCCGAGATTTTCGCCGTGATCTCCAACTGATCGCGAATATTTCGGCCTTCCATTATTTGGCTCGACAAAGTTCCCTCGATCTTATTTGGTCCCGGAGTCACGAGCTCAACGATTCAACTTCGCGCCTGAGTTCGATATAATCTGGGGTCAAGCCCCGACCCGTCACGTTTCGGCCTCGACTAGTCATACAATATACGAACCCGGTTTCTACCGTATACAGATAGTCCCCTCATTTTTCGGAGAGAAGACGACGAAAAATGATATGAACTTCTGAGCCTTGGTTCGATAAACCATGACGTAAGCGACAAAAGGTCACTGAAACGTCTCGTCGGTCCAGTCTTCAAGGCATTAAATGTGTGTCAGTTATTGGTCGGCCATTACGGATTTTGAACCGCCGTATTGCAAACTATAAATACATTACCCTTCCATCCATTAGAACTTTTACATTCAAACGCTTGTTCTTGTGTGCTTAAGAAACATTTCATCACCTTCATCCTCTGATTTTCCAGCTTAAGTTCAAAATTTCTTCCTTTATAGTTTTCTGCAAATTTTTATAAACTATCCGCCAAATACACCTTCTCTTTCATTAGTACCATCTTTTCACCCTTACTCAGAAGCAATGGAAAAAACTTCTAAATCTATCCCTCAAAAGAAAACTCCCTCTTCCTCAAGACCGTTTGAAGAAGAAAAGGCTCCGTCATCGAGGAAAAAATACCGGAACCCCCCTCAACTACGTTCGTTCCTATGGGGTGCTCAACTGGGGCCGACTTCAAGATTGAGAAAACCCCTTCCGTACCAGATCGATGCGTAGCCGGTCTCGAGGTACATATGCTCTATTATTGGTGATCTCCTTCCCAAAGTCAAGAAAGACTGTAATTGAGCTGGTAAACATGTGGTGCCTACGCCTGAGGAATCAATCACTACCCACGTGGAGGATTTCTAAGTGTTTACACTTATCCCTTCATGTTGGGCCTTCTAGACCCAGTCATCATTGTCTTTAGTTAAAGGTATGAAGTGACGCTCAGGTAGATTCATCCTTTATTTTGGAGGATTGTTATCCTGCTTCGTTTCTTCATGAGCAAGCTCGACAAATGCCTCTTTACTATCGATCATCCCATGCATCTGTACAGTCCCCGACTCTACCGAGGGGGACTGATAAAGCTTGCCCGTCGACCTACTAAGGCCCCATTCTCGAGCATAGACGAGGACCGAGACCGAGGCTGGTTGGGCAGGTTCGTCCGAGTGAAAACCTCTTATCTAATCACGGCTGAGGAAATTCCATTTCCCGAGAAATGGAACATGAAACGTAAGTATAACTTCACTTTTAAGACTTACTACTTTTCCCTTTTCTCTCACCTAATCGGTGTTTTGTGGCGCAACTGTCGCTCGGATGCCGGATGCAATTTCTCGACTCAAGGAGTTGGTCGAGGGCATCGTATTATAGAAACTCTATTCCGAGCGCACATGGCGCAAACTTTCAAAGGGCCGGTGGGAGGCCCGTAATCACGGTAAAAGTCTTTCCTAGAATTGACATCATTTGGGTTTCTTTACAAGCACACTTATCTCTTTTTCTTTGTAGGCCTCGAAAAGGATATTGTGATGAGTCCCCCATCCGCAGATGAAATCGTCATCCCTCAATCTCCTGCTCCGATGCAGGATAAAGAGAAGAAAAGAAAAGGGGCTCCGATTTCCCCGAACTCGGAGAAGCAGAAACCAAAAAAGAGGCAGGCGCACAAACCCAAAGAGAACATCGGCTCCCTCCTATCGGACTTAGTCCACTGATTAAGGGATGGGTTGGAATAAGAAGAAAAGGAATATGGACCGCCTGGCCATGAAAAAGGATACCGCCCAAGAACAACTGGCTTTGGCTGAGGTCTAGCTCCGGGATGCAAAAGAAAAAACCTTGGTGCAGGCCAAGCAGATCGAGGAGCTCCAATCCTAGCTGAACTCGGTTGTTTCTGGTCAAGAAAATCTGGCCAAGGCGCTCGAGGCGGCCAAGTCGTAGGTGGTTGTGTCTAAGACCGAGGCTGATGATAAAGTGGCCCAGTTCAAGGTTGATGTCGAGGCTTTAAGGCGCAGGCTAAAAACATGGTGAAGCATGCAAGGTGGCAAGCTCGAAGGGAAGCCCTCGAAGGAGTCCATGCTCAGAACTTTGACATAATGGCTGAAATCGAGAATGCCAAGATATGTGAAGCAAGGGCCCGGAAGCTGGCTTATCCTGAAGAAGATTCTGAGGGCTTAAGCGAGTCCGAAGGCGGGGAAGATCCCGAGGGTGAAGATGCTACCTCCGATGAGGAACAGGCCACTTAGGCCTTTAGATGTTTTTGTTTTTTGCATTTTTGTTGAGGTCGTTCGGCCTTTGTAAAAAAGTTTATCGGGCTGTTTGGCCTTCGTAAAAAGAATTTTGGTATGAATATATATAAGGCTTTATTTCCCTTTCTTGGCTTTCAGTTTTTTCCCTTTGCTTTCTTATTTGCATTCACAAAGATCAAAATGAATTAGCACGAAATTATCAGGTTATGTTCAGAAGTTCAAACAAAACCTTGCATTTACGTAAGGCATTCTTTAGGGGTTCGGTGTTAAAGGAAGCTTCCTCCCAAAGTAAGCAGCTGAGATTATAGTTCGCCGAGGGCAGCCTTTAGAACCGGTTATGAAATATTTTCTTTTTTGAAGGCCTAGTTTTTGTTATGGGTCTCGGATGTCTCCGAGCCGTGTTAATGTGTCCGTAGCCATTTAGTTCGGGAGCCGCCCATTGGACTCAATTTCCCGAGTTATCAGGGCTTGCCCAAGATAACAGTCCCCGAGCGGGGGTGGCTGTGGCCTTTGAAATTTAGGGGTTTCCTAATAGGTCTTATGCCCCTGAGGCCTAGCGGCTTGGGCCGTCCGAGTTTGTTTTCGGACGACAATCCCCGAGTGAGAAAGTGATTATTTGAACTCTAGTTATAAGTGGCCCTTGGGCTTGTTACCTTTAGGGGATCGGAAGTAGGAAATTCTTTAAGGAATGTAGAGAAGAAATTTTAAGACATATTAAAATATAAGATGGTTGCAAAGAAGAAGCTTCTCTTTATTCTTATGCGTAATAAGGATGTATGTGTACATGCTTTTCGTCAGGGTTCAAGCAGTCTATGTGGGCACGGTTCATTCGACCGGTTGGCCCTTACATTGAATCCTATCAATCGAGACCCTCTAATCCTGAAATCTCTTTCCATGCTAAAGTTGACATCAGAGGGTAATGCCCCCCAGTGTTCGAGGTTGATTGAAGTGAGACTTCGAATACTGTTTTGATTGCTATTACCGGTTCATTGCCGGCCTTCGATTCTAAATTAGCACAATTTACTTGTTGTCTCGTTAAAAAACCTTGCCGAAAAACCCATTTTGGAAAAAACCGGTTCAAGGGAAAAAATAGTGCAACGCATGCTTTTGAACCTAAAAGACTCTGTGCTGCTTCTTGCCGATCACCTGCAAGTGTTAGTCTGAAATACAGATAAAAGAAAATGAATGAGGTCGTACCTTAGCAATAATATCATTTTAGGTGAGCTACATTCCAATTGCTCGGTAGTTATTCTCCGTTCATCATTTCGATCTTATAGGATCCTTTCCCAGTTACCTCGAGAATTTGGTACGGTCCTTCCCAGTTCGGACTCAACTTCCCTTCGTTCGGATTCCGGGTATTTAGTGTTACCTTCCTTAGTACTAAGTCCCCGATATTGAAGTATCGAAGGTTGGCCTTTCGATTGTAATAACTTTCGATATGCTACTTTTGGGCAGCCATTCGAACAAGTGCGGCCTCACGCCTTTTATCCAATAGCTCCAGGCTCGTATTCATGGCCTCGTTATTTAATTCCTTTGTTACATATAGGAATCTGATACTTGGCTCAGAACCGTAAACCAATAAGAATGGAGTGGCTCCGATGCTGGACTTCGAGGTCGTACAATATGCCCAAAGGACTTCGGGCAGGATCTCCTTCCACTTTCCTTTGGCATCGGTTAAACTTTTCTTAAGTTTTTGGAGTATGGTCCTGTTGGTAGATTCGGCTTGTCCGTTCCCACTAGGGTGATAAGGTGTCGATAAGATTCTTTTGATCTTGTGGTCTTCGAGAAACTTGGTCACTTTGCTGCCGATAAATTATTTCCCGTTATCACATACAATTTCGGATGGAATTTTGAACCGACATATGATGTTGTCCCAAATGAAGTCGATGACTTCCTTCTCCCTGACCTTCTCGTATGCCTGTGCTTCAACCCAATGAGAAAAATAACCAATCATAAACAAGATGAATTGAGTCTTACCTGGTGCCCATGGAAGGGGGCCGGCGATGTCCATTTCCAAATTCATTAATGGCTATGGCGCTAAAACCGAATGTAGCGGTTCCCCTGGTTGGTGTATCATTGGAGCATGTCATTGACATTCGTCACATCTTCGTACGAACTCCTTCGCATCTTTTTCCATGTCGATCCAGTAATAGCCAGCTCTGATTACCTTTCGAACCAATGACTTGGCTCCTGAATGCTTTCTGCAGGTGGCATCATGGATTTCCCTCAGAACGTACTCAGTATCTCCCGGTCCCATACATATTGCTAGCGAGCCATCGAACATGGTTCTGAATAAGGTTCCGTCCTTGGATAAGCTGAAGCGGGCTACTTTCGTGAGCAGGGATCTCGATTCTTTTGGATCTGAGGGCATTTTTCCGGTCTTCAAATACTCTACGTATTTATTTCTCCAATCCCAAGTTGGGCTTGTTGAGTTTATTTCGGCGTGACTTTCTTCTACTACAGATCTCATGAGTTGTACGACTGCCCCCGAGTTGAGCTCGTCATCTTCGACCGACGACCCTAAGTTTGCAAGGGCATCAGCCTCGCTATTTTGATCTCGAGGTACGTACTGCAAAGTCCACCCTTTGAACCGATGTAATGTTACATGCAGCTTATCTAGGTACCTTTGCATTCGTTCTTCTCTAACTTCGAATGTTCCATTGACTTGGTTCACCACTAGTAGGGAGTCACATTTAGCTTCGATCACCTCTGCCCCCAAGCTTTTGGCCAGTTCAAGATCTACAATCATGGCCTTATATTCGGCCTCGTTGTTAGTCAATTTCACAGTTATAATATATTGTCTAACTATATTGCATGTGGGTGGCTTTAGTATGATGCCAAGTCCGGACCCCTTTGCGTTCGAGGCACCGTCCGTAAAGAGGGTCCATATTCCCGAAGATGTCCCCGAGTTTACCAACAACTCCCTTTCGACCTCGGGTATCAGAGCCGGCTTAAAGTCACCCACGAAATCTGTCAAAATTTGAGACTTAATAGCTGTCCGGGGTCGATACTCAATATCACACCCACTGATTTCTATGGCCCATTTGGCCAATCGTCCTGACAGTTCGGGTTTATGCATTATATTTCGTAATGGATAAGTTGTCACAACACATATAGGATGGCACTGAAAATATGGTTTTAATTTTCAAGAGGCGCTTAGCAGAGCGAGCGCCAAGTTTCCTAAGTGAGGATATCTAGTTTCAGCCTCACCCAGGGTCCTACTAACATAATAAATTAGAAATTGCGTACCTTGTTCCTCCCAAACTAGGACTCCACTTACCGTTATTTTCGATACTGCCAAATACAAATACAATTATTTGTCTACCCTCGGTGTGTGAAGTAGTGGTGGGCTCGATAGGTATCACTTAAGTTCTTCCAAGGCCAGTTGGCATTCCGGGGTCCATGTGACGTTGTTTTTCTTCTTTAGTAATGAGAAAAATGGGTGGCTCTTATCGGAGGACCTTGAGATGAATCGTCCCAGGGCGGCAAAAAGCCCGGTTAGCATTTGCATGGACTTCACGTTGTCCACTACCGTGATATCTTTGATAGCTTTGATCTTGTCGGTGTTGATCTCGATCCCTCGGTTGGATACCATGAACCCGAGAAATTTACCTAATCCGACTCCGAATGCACACTTTTCCGGATTCAGCTTCATGTTGTACTTCTTCAATATGTTGAAGGTTTCCTGCAAATACTTTAAATGGTTCTCTGCTCGCAGGGACTTAACTAACATATCATCAATGTAAACTTCCATAGATTTCCCTATTTGTTCTTTGAACATCCGGTTTACTAGGCGTTGGTAGGTGGTACCATCATTTTGTAAACCCAAACTGCATCACGTTGTAGTAGTATGTGCCATACTTAGTGATGAAAGAGGTCTTTTCTTGATCATCCGGGTTCATTCGTATTTGGTTGTACCCGGAGTAGGCATCGAGAAAATTAAGGATCTCGTGATCGGCCGTGGCATCGATCATGCGATCGATGTTAGGCAAAGGGAAAGAGTCTTTGGGGAATGCCTTATTTAAATCTTTATAATCCACACAAATTCTCAATTTGTTCCCTTTTTTAGGTACTACTACTATGTTCGCTAACCATTCTGGGTATTTGAATTCCCGGATGGGCCCTATTTTAAGGAGTTTAGTTATCTCGTTCTTGATGAAAGCATGTTTGACCTTGGACTAGGGTCTCCTTTTCTGCTTGACCGGATGGAATTTTGGGTCCAGGCTCAGCTTGTGAGTGGTGATCTCCGGTGGGATCCATGTCATATCGAAATGGGATCAAGCAAAACAATCCATGTTAGCTATAAAAAATTGAATGTCTTTTTTCCTAAGCTCGGGAGGTAACCCCGTGCCCCGGTATACCTTCCGATCGGGCAGATGTTCGATCAATATGACCTTTTCCAGCTCTTTGATCGTTGATTTGGTAGCGTTAGAGTCATCGGGGACTATAAAGGATCGAGGAACCCCGTAATCATCGTCTTCGCCAGTCCCCTGCTTGTCTGGTTGGGTCGAGGCTGGCACCGGTGATTGCTATTTGGTCCCTTGTTTTGCTTCCGACCTTGGCTCATTTGATGCTGTAAGTGTTGATATCAGAATTACTTCATCGACTGCAAACATCTCCTTTGCGGCCGGTTGTTCCCCATATATCGTCTTAATCCCTTCTGGCGCCGAAAATTTTAACACCTAATGAAGGGTCGAAGGTACTGCCCTCATGTTGTGGATCCATGGCCTACCAAACAGGGCGTTGTATCTCATGTCACCCTCGATCACATAAAACTTGGCTTCTTATATGGTACCGGTGGCACTGACTGGTAATGTTATCTCCCATTTAGTGGTTTCGCATGTCATGTTAAATCCATTCAGGACTCGGACTGCGGGTACGATTTGGTTTTGTAGATCAAGCTGCTCCACGACTTTTGATCGAATGATGTTGGATGATCTACCTAGATCAATTAACACACGTTTAACACAAATTTTATTCATGAGTACAGATATTACCAGTGCATCATTATAGGGTTGTACGATCCTTTCTGTGTCCTCGTCGTTGAAAGATAGAGCTCCTTCCGACACATAGTCTCGAGTTCTTTTTTCCCTAGTGATGGATACCTTGGTGCGTTTCAACATATGTCCCTATGGGATATCAACCCCACTGATGATCATGTTGATGGCGTGCTGAGGTTCTTCTTACTCTGTCTGTTTGTTTGAATCCCTGTTCCTGAAGTGATTCTTGGCTCGGTCTCTCAAGAATTCTCGGAGGTGCCCATTGTTGAATAAACGAGCTTCTTCATCTCTTAGTTGTCGACAATCTTCGGTTCAGTGACTCTGGGTGCCATGATACTTGCATATCTGGTTAGGATCCCTTTAGGTTGGATCGGTTTGTAGAGGTCGATGTTATTTGGTATCTTTGATTCGTCCGATAGCTGATACAATAGCAGCAACATCGACATTAAAGTTGGATTCCGATAGCCTCAGTGCGTCTTTGGGCCCGATGGGCCTGTCAAAGCCGTTTTTGGTCATAAGTCCTCTGCTGTTCTGACCTCAATCATTTCTCCTTTCGTTTCTTATGGAATTTCTCCCGGAGTCGTTGCCTCTCCGATCCCCATTATATGGCTGATACTGATATCTATTCGTCCTTGGTTCCCGGTCAATATCTCTCTTGATTCTGTCGATGGACCTGATGGGATAAACGGATCCGGAAGGAGCCCCAAGTTGATCGTCTTCGACCCTGATATTTGATTGGCACCGATTGTGCATATCGGCCCAAGTAACTACTAGGTACTCTATCAGATTCTGTTTCAACCGCTGTGAAGCTACTGAGCTTCGAACGTTGAGCCCTTGGGTAAAGTCTTGAACGGCCTAATCATCAGCAACCGGTGGTAGGTCCATCCATTCCATTTTGAATCGAGATACAAATTCTCTAAGCATTTCATTGTCCTTTTGCCTTACCTTGAAAAGGTTCGGCTTTCTGGTTTCGACCTTGATGGCTCCGGCGTGTTCCTTTACGAAAGAATTTTCAAGCATAGAAAAAGAGTCAATAGAATTAGGTGGTAAATTGTGATACCATATCATGGCTCCCTTTGACAGGGTTTCTCCGAATTATTTTAATAAGAAATATTCGATTTCATCATCCTCTAGATCATTCCCTTTGATGGCACACCTATAAGAGGTGACATGTTCGTTCGGATCGGTCGTTCTATTGTACTTAGGAATCTCATGCATGCGGAACTTCTTGGGGATCGGTTTTGGAAACGCACTCAGGGGAAAGGGTTTTTGCACGAACTTCTTGGAATCCAGGCCTTTGAATATTGGTGGTTCTCCTGGTATTTGATCCACCCTGGAATTGTAAGTCTCCACCTTTTTATCGTTGACCTTGATCTTCTTCTCCCCTGATTCTATCTGCTTCGTCAATTCCTCGAGCTTCTTTATAATCTCGGGGTTAGCCCCCTATTCATTTTCGTTTGACCTTTCTGTGACCGGTTGATCCCTGCGGGTGACTTCCCGAGGAGGATCAGGCTCAACCCCTCTTGGTGCACGATTTTGGTTTTGTACCAGGGCTATTGCCACCTGTTGTGCCTGCAACATTTCGAAGATCACTCGTAGACTGATCCCGTCCCCTTCAACGTTTTGTGTGTTTCGAGTTGCTAATTGGGCTCCACCACGAATGCTATTTTCGAGGTCACTAGGCAAGTTTGCATTGATAGCCACGTGTAAATTATCATCAATCGAATCTACGATCGGAATTCCAGCGGGATCAGCAAGTGCTATCTCGTTACCGGGTGCTATATTATTATTTTCATCTTGGTGACCGGACTCGTTGTAAACGTGCAGAGGTACTGATTGGGAATTTGACATTTTGTATTTTAGCCTGGAATCCAAGACACTTCAAAGAGCAAGTGTAAAGCAGTATGTGTTATAGAGATTTGTACCAAATAATCACTATTATCCTCAGCCCCACGGTGGGTGCCAAATTGTTTACCCTAAAATCGGATAACAATTGAATTTATACGCGATTTTAAGGATACGTGATATAACTTGATACAAGTTGAGAAAATAGATCATTACTGAAATGAATCACGAGAAAATAAATGCAAACCACAGAAATTGAACAGTCTTAGCCTTGAAGGTTGGTCGCCCTCGAATTTGGAAATGCTTCAATCAATAATAGAACTAGTTAACAAGATAACAAGAACTAGAAATGATCAATATATTGTTTCTTTGATGCATGTTACAATGTTGTTTACAAATGACCAGACCTCCGTTTTTATAGTAGGGGAGCCCTACTCTTGATATAATTCTATAAAAGGTAAAAATCTCGTGATTTGCTAATTAATCGGCCTCTCCTTGATACGTGCCGAGATTTTCACCGTGATCTCCAACTGATCGCGGATATTTCGTCCTTCCGTTATTTCGCTCGACAAAGTTCCCTCGATCTTGTTTGGTCCCGGAGTCACGAGCTCAACGATTCAACTCCGCGCCTGGCTTCGATATAATCCGGGGTCGAGCCCCGACCCGTCACGTTTCGGTCTCGACTAGTCATACAATATACGCACCCGATTTCTACCATATACAATTGTAATAAAACATTTAGAAACCAGAAAGAACGGCTCGGATATTTCTCGAATTACATGATATATAGGTCTATTTAGTTAGAGCAGTTCACTCTTTTTTAAAGAAATTGCAACTACTATGGCAATATTCTTCAACCATTGAATTTGTCACCACCATCTTCACCTGTCATATATAATTTTACATTTTATCAATTACTCCAAAGAGTTGTTCGGCAAATGAAAAGGATAAATATTAGAGAAACATATCTTGCAGCTTTATGGGAAAGGAAAACATCTCAGTATCTTAAGAATACCAAAAGCTTAAAAATATGAAATCGACCATTGATCCTTTAATTTATTTATTTTTTCAGTTAAAAGAAGCCACAAGGACAAAAAGACATGAACGCGACCGAAATGAGAGGACGACACATATGAGAAGGAAGGGCAACCCCTTAGCCGAGAATATTAAAAGTGGATCTAGAATTTAAATTTAATAAGTATAATTAAATATTTGTTGAAATTATTGAGAGTTTTTACATATATGTCTATTCTCCACATTGAAAATATTGGGTTTGAATGAAACTGCATCAGTTACGGAAGATATGGAAAAGATTAAATACAAGATTGAACCCACAAAATAGGAAATATAATTTTGCAAGGGAAATCATAGATTAGAACAACGTATGTGTATATGCCAATGGGGTCGAGAAGAAGATTGATGGACAGAAAGGGATTAGGGGTCGAGGCTCGAGAGCTGCAAGGACGGCAAATAGAGATAGACTGAGATAGGAATGGAGTTGCAATATGGTCCGAAAGGGGCTTATTTATTTATTGCTAATAATAATAATAATAATAATAATAATAATAATAATAATAATAATAATAGTAGCATTACAAATTGTTCTATTCAATTTCATCTATTTTTTTCCATTACAACCGAAGGGGTATTTCATACATCGAAGACTTCAATTGAATATCCTTTATCTAAATTTTATACGGTATAAAATAGGACGAAACTATAAATTTTTGAATTGCCTTAACATAAGAAACTTTTTTGGTGTAACAGTAAAAGTGACCAAAAAAATATTTTGTTTTCGAATTTCAAAGTATGGCATTCATACTTTTTTGAATCCTCTTATTAAAATCTTTAGCTCCATTATCGTGAGAGAACAAGGAAACATATACGAATTTTTTTTTTATTCACCTAGTAGCTGTTATATATAACAAATTCCAAATTGGGTAGAAATTACAAATTGTTCAAGTGAACTACAAACAAACAATACGCCAATGAAATTCAATGGCTATTGCTACCAAATACAGTGTAGCAGTAGCATAATAAAAATTGAAAAATACACAAATATTAATTTAAAACATTCAATTGTTACCGACGACAATGAATTCACATTCCTGTTGCAAACAATTCCTTGTAGCACCTCCAAAGCTCACCCGACGCTATTTGTTGTAATCCAAAGAAATAGGTATGTATAATCCATTAGTTGTGAAGCAAATCAGTTTGGACATCTGCATTTTGGGCCTGCGTTACTTTAGCAACGGAGTTGCTTCAATGGATCTTCAAATAGATTTTCAATGAGGACTCTGCATGCAGTTGATGAATGCAGCAAAGTGACAGTACTGTGTGCTTGAACTATTAGGACAATATAGCGTTCTCTCATCTCCAGATCGAGCATGCACGCACACTAATACTACTGGACAATGATAAATCACTACACTGTAGAAACATTCAAGCAGCAGTTTTGTAGTATGCCATGTGAAACCACAAGGCTGATTATATGTGCAGCCGTATACTTATGTTGCACCAGAGCAGTCCTCTTGTTGAGCATAAGCAGCTGGCAGTTGTTGTACAAAAGCTGTGAATCTGTTTTTTTGCCTATTTTGTAGTTATAGATCTTCCATATTGGTAACTCCGGAATGTAATCTCTCGAACAACACCTAGAATGAGCATGGTAACATGCTAATACCGCAGGGTATTGATTGAATAAAAAACAATAAACAGTAAACCTTCAAGATAGCAGAAGCAACTGACAGTTGTTGTGCGAAGCTGCGAAGCTGCGAAGCTTGATCTTCTATTTTTTTCCCCTTTTGTAGTTAGAGATCTTCTCTGTTGATAACTCCATGTTGTATTTGGCTGTGTAGCAGTTGTAATGGAAGCAATAGTGGCAGATGAATGCATACCGACTACAGTACTGCATGCTTTGTGATATAAGGACCATATAGCGTTCTCTCATCTCCAGATTGAGCATGCATGCACACTAATACCACTGAATAATGATAAAACCCTATATTGTGTTTAAACAATAACATAATAAAGCAGGAATTTTCGCATTTGGTGTGAACAGATGTACTCCACTTGACATTTCGACTCTACTAAGTCTGAGCAAATGTAGTAAGACAGTCTCATGATGTAGTTGATAAGTGTGCTGATATCTTCCAATTGTGTACACCTTTTATATATTATTTGCTGCCTTATTGAGGTAGTACCAGTTGACAGTTGTTGTGCATAAATAGTTGAGCTTGAGCTTCCTCAACAACATTTCAAACATTGCTCCAGTTCCAGAGGTCCAAAAACCCTGTAGCTGCATCAAGAATATGGATTTATATTCAGACCTGCAAACTGAAGCAAACACATTAGGCAGAAATAATGTGCTTCCAGAATCCTGTGTGTGCTGGGAGATTTGAGGCTACTTGGATGGTGAGTGATGGATAGTGGCTTTTGTTGGTGCTCGTTTGTATATCTCATTCCACTCTGGTCATTTTGTCTAGCTAGTAACTAGATGAGGCAAAGAGTGAAGCCAGATTCATGCAATATCTTCCTACTAATAACATCTGTTGTTAGTCTCTGTATGTGTAGGCAAGTTGTTGTGATTATCATGTTGATACGGATGTAGACCTCCTCCCTAAGGATTCGATCACAACATTTTATATGTCCTTCCATTCTCTTTTTGATTCCCAGCTTCATCATTCCTATTGCAAAGCAGTCCCTCCTACTACCCTCCTCTAAGATTTGAGCATGGGATTCCAATAATACTACTCCAGTTGCCGCCTGCTTGCTATTTCACCTCTAAGCCTCCTCTCCTCCTAACTTATTGCAGCTCTTTTTGTTGCCCTTTGTGCTCCTCTTTTCCTACGAAGGGTTAATAAGTTATTTTTGTGTTTTATTTTCAGACATAGTTTAACATAAGCTAAAGAATGTCAGACCATACAACCAACTGATCCATGGAACCAATTTTGGTCTAATTAAATGTAGGAATATTCAAAATAATTCAATTGAGTAAAATTATAATGACATGATCGGTCGTTTTATGTAATTGCTCTATGTTTTCCATTTTGATACTTCACACATGTGTAATTTTTGTTTTATGACCTACGGAATTGATCTGGACCCTTTGATCTTGGCTTAGAAGCCTAAGTTGTTTATGTTGACCAATGGTTGACTTTTATGAATACCACCCCTGAACGGTGTTTTGATAGCTTCTATAGCTTCGTATCATGATTTTGAACTTGGGCATATACCCAAAATCGAATTCGGAAGTACATAGGTTGATTTGTGTTATTTTGCCGAAAATTGACAATTTGATGTCTAGAAGTTTGACCGTAGGTTGACTTTTGGCTATTGGGTTTGAAATTTGATTTTGGGTCTTGGAATAGGCCTGTTATGATATTTAGAACCTGTCTGCAAAGTTTGGTATGTTTTGGAGTTGATTTGATAGGATTCGGATGCTTAGTTGCAATTCTAGAAATTCTTGAACTTTACTTTGAAATCCAAGCGTTTTGGTATCCAATTCGTAGTTCTAGATATTATTTTTGTATTTTGATTACGCGAGTGATTTCATATGATATTTTTACACTTGTGTGGATGTTTGATTTGGAGCTCTAAGGGCTTGGATGAGTTTCGGATACGTTTCTGAATATTTTGGACTGAAAATAGTAATCTAGTGTGTTGATGCCACTGGTGTCGCATTTGTGAACACCAGGGTCGCAATTGCGACCTTAGTAGGGGGAACACTTGTATCGCAATTACGATACCTGGTTCACAATTGCGAAGTTGGCTTGGCCTGGGCTAGTTACGCATTTGCGATGTATGTGTCTCTTTTGCGAAGGGATCAGGGTTCGCATTTGCGAACCCATTTTCACATTTGCGAGATTTTCCCTCAAACTGCGAGTGCTGCAATTGCGAGGGTTCGCCATTGCGAACCCATGTCGCAATTGTGACAACTGCAATTGGACATAAGGTTAGAAAAGTCGAGATTTCATCTCATTTCTCACATTTTAGAACCCTAGACTCGCTAGGAGGCGATTTGGAGAGGGGATATTCATCTACAAACAATGGGTAAGCGACTCTAATCAATTTCCTATATTCCATCAATATATCTTAGATTTAACATTAAATTTATGTAAATCAAAGAGGAAAAATTGAGAAATTTTGTCAATATTTTTAAAAAATGATAATTTGAGTTTCGAGAGTTGATTTGGACTCGTATTTTGAAACTAATTACATATATGGACTCATGGGGTTATGGGTAACCAAAATTTACCCTTGGACCCAGATTTTCACCTGACGGGGCCCGAGGTTGACTTTTGTTGACTTTTTAAAAAAAGTGTAAAGATCATAACTTTATCTATTGTAATTATTTTCCCTTGTATTGTTTGATGATATTAAGTCAATTTTTATTAGATTTGAGCCATGTGGAGACAAATTTTAGGAAAAAATCTATTTCCGAGGATTGAGTTGGCCTAGTTGAGGTAAGTATCTTGTCTAATTTTGTGTGGGGGAACTACCCCTTAGGTTTGGGATTGATTGTGTTATTTGTGTTATGTGAAAGCCGTGTATGCCAGATGACGAGTGGGTACACGATTTATATATGGTATTTGACCGATTTAGATTATTTAGACTCTTTCGATGCCTTTAATTGAATTGTCATAACATGTTATATCTCTCATTGCTAATCAACTCTTACATGTGTTAATCTACCCTTACATGCTTTATTTGTCATTGTTAACACTTGTTCTACCTCTTGCTTGTTGTTTTCTCTTATATACTTAGTTGAAGTCATTCCTTCCTTATTGCCTTGTTACTATTTAATTATTGAATTATTTGTATTTGGAATTGTTACTACGTGAAATATCTTCTTGTTGAGTTCTTAGTGTTGAAATTGTGGAAAGTATTATCATATCCAGTTGAAGTTGTGGAAAACATTATCACATTAAGGTGAAGTTGTTAATTGTTGAGATACCTTCCGTATTGAGCAATTTACATTCATTTTTGTCATTGTTGAGATTTTTGTATACATTGTGGATGAGCCATGTGCTATTTGTTATGAAAACATTGATATTGTTGATTCTTTTGACAAGTTGTGGCATATGGGCACTTGTGATGTGAGTTGTGATTATGTTGTGATATTGATACGCATGATATGTATGCAGTGAGATAGGGTGGGCTTGATATGCGTGTTGCTAGTAGGGGAACTACTTGAAACCACGCTGTGTGATAAGGTGGGCTAAAATGCGGGTAGCTATTTCGGGAAAATAATAATTTTTAAAACTAAATGCAAGGCTCCCGTGATGATATGCGGAGAGACGGAGAGATTGTGATTAAAATTGAGAAATATGAAAATGAGGCGGTACCTCGATTGTGATTCTTGTTGTGCATTTCATATGAAAAAGGGTTATTGGTTGAATAGTTCTTGCCGGTTTTATTCTTCCTTGTCTTACCGGATTCGTACGTACTTGAATAATTGTGATTCCCATCCTTCACTTCCTTCCCGTTGTCGTTATGATTACGCTTCTGTCATTAATTTACATTATTAAACTGCTTTATTATTATTCATCTCTCCTTTTTTTATTTCATCTAGTTATCATATTTTTGTTCTGTTTATCTTATCCTAGTAGGTGTCTTGACCTGGCCTCATCACTACTCTACCGAGGTTATGCTTGATACTTAATGGGTACCATTGTGGTGTACTCATACTATGCTTCTGCACATCATTTTATGCAGATCCAGATATGTTCGCCCGTGTTGGACGTTAGTGATTGATTTGCAGCTATTTTTTGGAGACTTCAAGGTATACCTGCTTGACGTTCGCATGCCTTAGAGTCATCTTCTGTTATCTTTTCAGTATCGTTGTTTCTTTATTATACATCATTGTAGTAGATGTTTTTGGAACATTCTGTAGAGCTTATGACTCAGTCTCACCGGTTTTTGGGAGCATTGTAGTTGTGATTTAATTTTTGAGATATGTATGAGACTTATTAGGTTTTATCATGTTTCTAGCCTTTATTTATGTCATATTCTCTTAATTGTTAGGCTTACCTAGTCTTAGAAACTAGGTGTCATCACGATATCCTAATGAGGGAATTTGGGGTCATGATAAGTTAGTATCGGAGCTCTAGGTGCATAGGTATTACGAGTCATAAGCAGGTTTAGTAGAGTCTTGCGGATCGGTACGGAGACGCTTATCTTCGAGAGGCTACGAAACTGTTAGGAAACTTCCACTTTTTTGATTCCATATCGTGCGAATTAGTTGACTCGAAATCTAAATCTTTTACTTTTTATTCTCTCACAGATGGTAAGGACACACACTGCTGCATCCAACGATTAGACACTCGCTCCCCCTGCTAGAGCCGCAAGAGACTGGGTCGGGGTAGAGGCCGAGGAGGGGCACATGGTTTAGCTAGAACACCTGTCCGAGCTGCAATGAGGAGCCACCAATAGCTCCAGTTGGGAGGCAGGCACCCGAGGCGCTTGTTGTCAGTCCTGCACTTTAGGAGACCCTAGAACAGTTCTTGAGCATATTCGGTACTCTAGCTCGAGGGGGGGTTGATTCCAGTTGCACCAGCCATATCTCAGGCTGGGGGAAGAGCTCAGACTCCCGCGGCCCGTACTGCATAGAATCGGGTCCATATTGATCAGGTCCTAGAGATTATGCTAGCCCAACTTGTCATTCCAATTCAGGCCGAGGTTAGGGCAGTGGCATCTGAGGAGGAGCAACTTAGAATTGAGAGGTTGAAGAAGTATTATCCTCCTACTTATAGCGGCCTAGCTGCAGAGGATGCACATGGTTTTATTTAAAAGTGCCACCGTATTCTCCGCACCATGGGTATTGTGGAGACAAGATATGTTGCTTTTACTACCTTCCAGCTATCAGGAGCAGCATATTAGTAGTGGCGGGCTAGCGAGGAGGGCATCCCAGCCGTTTTAGCTTCACTCTCATGGACTCAGTTTTCAGAGATGTTCTTGAGAGAGTTTGTTTCCTAGATCCTTCGGGATGCATGTCGCGTTGAGTTTGAGCAGTTACGCTAGGGTGCTATGACAGTATCAGAGTATTCCATCAGATTTAATAAGTTGTCCAAACATGAACCTACTTTGATTTCTACAGTCAAAGAGCGAGTGCGTCGATTCATCGAGGGGCTCAACTATGGTATTAGATTTAGCATGACTCGAGAGCTAGAGACAGATACTCTGTACCAGTAGGTGGTAGAGATTTCACGGATATTGGAGGGTATGTGGGGCTGTGAGAGGGAGGACAGGGATGCCAAGAGGCCTCGAGACTCTGGAGGATATAGTGGTACCCGCGCCCCAGTTGCATCCCGTCATGGTAGAGGCTATGTGAGCCGTCCAGTGCATTCATCACTTCTAACTTCTAGTGGTACTCCGGCTAATATGAGGTCTCAGGTTGCACATTTTGCTCAGCCACTTTCTAGTGCACCTCATGCATGGGGTGCCTTCAGCGATCAGTCTAGCTGACTAGGCCAGGGCCAGTTTTAGCAGCCACGCCCACTGAAATCTTGCTTAGAGTGTGATGATACCCGTCATATGGTGAGGGACTGCCCCAGACTCAGGAGGGGCACACCTCCACGGACTACTCAGGCTCCACGGATTCTACCTGGTCCACAGACTTGAGTTTTCCTATATATGTTCCCATGCATGTATGAGATTCTATTGTTATGGACTATGAGTATCGGTCGTGTTTCGTTGTTATTGGTGGTTTTGAGACCGGAGTTTACCTATTGCTACTCAATATAGAAGACTTTGATATGAATTTGGACCTGGATTGGTTCTCGCCCTATCATACTATTCTGGATTGTCAATCCAACACTGTGACATTAGCTATGACAAGGTTACCACGGTTGGAGTGAAGGGGTACATTAGACTATATTTCTAGAAGGGTTGTGTCCTTTCTAAAGGCTCAGTGAATGGTCGAGAAGGGGTGCGATGCATATCTAGCCTTTGTGATAGATGTCGGTGTTGACACTTCTACCGTCGAGTCAGTTTCGGTAGTGAGAGAGTTCCCATATATATTTCCAGTAGACCTTTCGAACATGCCGTCTGATAGGGATATTGATTTTGGTATTGATTTATTACCGGGCACTCAGCCCATTTCTATCCCACCCTACCGCATGACACCAACAGAGTTGAAGGAGTTAAAGGACCAGTTTCAAAAGTTGCTTAATAAGGGTTTCATTCGTCCTAGTGTTTTGCCGTGGGGTGCTATGGTTCTGTTTATGAAGAAAAAAGAAGGTTTTATGCACATGTGTATTGATTATCGGCAGTTGAACAAGTTTACAGTTAAGAACATGTATCCATTACCGTGCATTGATGACTTATTTGACCAGCTTTAGGGTGGCAGAGTGTTCTCAAAGATAGATTTGAGGTCAGTGTATCATCAACTAAAGATTCGGGATCCGTATATCTCGAAGACTATTTTTAGGACTCAGTACGGTCACTACGAGTTCCTTGTGATGTCATTTGGGTTGATCAACGCCCCAACAACATTTATGCACCTGATGAACAATGTATTCCAGCCATATATTAATTCATTCCTCATTGTGTTTATTGACGACATATTGGCGTACTCCCGTAGTCGGGAGGATCATGAGCAACATCTAAGGATCGTGATCCATACCTTGAGAGAGAAGAAGTTGTATGCAAAATTCTCAAAGTGTGAATTCTAGCTTGATTCGGTGGCATTTTTGGGTCATGTGGTGTTGAATGACTGGATCAAGGTAGATCCAAAGAAGATTGAAGCAGTTCACTGTTGGCCCAGACCATCTTCAGTTATTAAGATTCAGTGTTTCCTTGGCTTCGCGGGGTATTATCGCCGTTTCATAGAGGGTTTCTCATCCATTGCTGCACCTATGACAAGATTGACCCAGAAGGGTGTTACACTCAGATGTTCCGAGGAGTGTGAGGTGAGATTTAAAAAGCTCAAGACTGCTTTGACTATAACCTCAGTGTTGGTGTTGCCTACGAGTTCAGGATCTTACACTATGTATTGTGATGCGTCACATATCTTTCTTGGTACGGTTTTGATCAAGACGGTAGGGTGATTGACTACGCGTCTCGACAGCTAAAGATCCATGAGAAGAATTACTTTGTCCATGACTTAGAATTGGAAGCTATTGTTCATGCCTTGAAGATTTGGAGGCACTACTTGTACGGTGTTCCATGTCAGGTCTATACCAATCACCAGAGTCTACAACATATGTTCAAGAAAAAAGATCTTAATTTGCAGCAGTGGAGGTGGTTAGAGTTGCTTAACGACTATGATGTCACTATTTTGTATCACCCATGGAAGGCCAATGGGGTAGTCGATGCCTTGAGTCGAAAGACGGAGAGTATGGGTAGTTTGGCATATCTACCGGCAGTAGAGAGGCCACTAGCCCTGGATGTTCAGGTTTTGGCCAACCAGTTTGTTAGATTGGATATTCTGGAGCCCAGCCAGGTTTCTTGCTTGCGTGGTTTCTTGGTCTTCCTTATATGATCTCATCAGAGAGTGTCAGTATGACGATCCCCATTTGCTTATCCTTAAGGACACGGTTCAGCACGACGATGCCAAGGATGTTTCTACCAGAGATGACGGATTGTTGCGGATGCAGGGCCAGTTATATGTGCCCAATGTAGATGGGTTACGTAAGTTGATCCTTCAGGAGGCCCACAGTTGCGTACTTACCTCAACCGCGTAGAAATCCTACTCTGAAATGCCTTTGCCTCTCGAATCGGCCTCCAAATGCCCCGAGTCTAGCCACAAATAGTACGAAATAGTCAATATTGGCTAAAAGGATCAATTCCACAAGAAAACTACTATAGTCCAAAATCCGAAATCGGCTCAACCC